>PVHP010008917.1:0-51895 GCA_004024765.1 Zapus hudsonius
CCACAGCACTGCAAACAGCGGCAGGAAGGTGTGCCAAACACTGGCAAGGGGAAGCTGGCTTATAACCCCATAAGCCCACCCCCAATAACACAGCTCTAATGAGGTTCTAATTCCCGAATTGCCATCAGCTGAGGATCGATCTGTCAGAACACATTCAATTGTTTGTGGGGGACACCTGTATCAAACCATGACAGGGACTTTGCAGGCATCATTTTCATTTCCAAAGCAATGAGGATTACACCCTAGATTTTACAGATGAGGAAATTAAAGGTTATTAATAAGCTTAAGGAGCCCAGGTAACTAAGGATGGAATATGAGTCTGACTCTGCCTCCAGAGTGTTCGCCCTTTCCTTAGGAACATGATACATAACCTGTAAATTTCAAATGACCAAAGGGCTATACTGCTCCAGAACTGAGTGGAGAGTTGTACCATGACGAGACTATCACGAAGATTCTTCTTGAAGCCCCATCACTCCTTCCTACACTTCCTCCTTACCCCGGATTAAATGATTCTGCTCAGGGAAACCCTTCTTCATCATACTGTGGTAAGCAGGCACTATGTCTTCTTACCCCATCCTTTAAAGTCCCCAGGACTGTGGAGCATCACACAGTGCATGTTGACCGGTTCACTACGCAACCTTACAAATAAAACATGGCCCCATTAAGGTCAGGATTCAGAGTTGTCACTAGAATTAAGAACCTTTAATAGTCTGACACATGGATGGTCAATAAATACATTCTGGATTCTTTTACACATTCAGTGAGAACTGGGTTTATATCCATGTCAGTAACTGCATAATCTTGAATTGAGCACGCAAATCTGTAGAGTCTCAATTTTCTTACTTACAAAATAGAGACAACTAATTTATGGTGATTAGTGAGGCTTAAATTATTTAAGGGCTAAAAAATTAACAGAAGGCTAAGGTATAATAAACATTCAGCCAAAGGTATGCTTTATTATTAATATCATTGTTGATGTAAATGTTATTGACACCTGTCAGCATCGTCATGGCTGCTGCTGTAAGCAAACAGCCATCAGCCGTGTCAACTTCAAGGGCCAGTTTTTCACCTCACTGCCGTAGAATTATCAAGAACTATACCTCCTATTGAGTTGAGCTACCATTTGTATGTGTGTGGTACAACCTGAAAACAGTAGATATAAACATATTTACCAGATGCTACCAAAACCCTTAATTCAGTTACACACTTGGTGACATGAAAGTTTTGTGCCTGTATAATCTTTGCTTGTGAATATTTTTGTTGTTTGTTTGTTTGTTATATTTTATTTATTCATTTTCAAGTAGAGAGAGAGAGAGAACCATGGCTACCATCTTGTGGGTCTGGCTTATGTGGGTACTGGGGAATTGAACCCAGGGTCTTAGGCATTGGAGGCAAGTGCCTTAACAGCTGAGCCATCTCTCCAGCCCTGCTTGTGAATATTTTTGTGGAGAGAACGTTCTGTTTTGTTAACTTCCCAAGATCACACATAGAAATTCCAATTATTTCCTTAAGAATTATCTACTTGTCAAATCATTGATTAAAAAGTTGATACAATCCTCCACAGCAAAATAAAAATAAAAGTAAAATTAAAAAAGTGAAATATAACTAAAACCATGCTTCTCTTATAGCACATTTGGGATCATAAGAATGAAGGCACCGCTTCCCCCAGCAGAGACCTTGCTTTGGAGCTTGTGGGGAGGGGGGTATAGTTACACCAATTAAGCATTAAGCCAGCACAAGAAGGTTTCACGTGAAAACCTAGATTTTTACTCTTCTTTGGAAAATGCAGCAATCTGACAACACGGACCACCCTAGATCCCTGCACAGCGAAGTAACTGAAGTGTGACCTCAGCCACCTTCTTTGGTATTGCATTCCTCTGTGTCTACATAATTTCATTCAGTGACATTGTCCATGTTGCCCCTTGGGGGTTGAGTTTGTCACATGGTATCTAGGCTAGTTCCTACATCCTTTTTTCATGTAAGAAAACTGAGGCCCATGCAGTTTAATTAATTGAATGAAACTTTTCATTATTTATTTGGAGACAGATCCTCGCAATGTAAGCCAGCATCCCCCTGCCTCATTCTCTCCCACGCTGGGATTACAGGTATGTGTCTTCATCTCCCATTCAAACTTTTCTTTAGAAAGCAACACTTCAAAGGGGGAAGAAAACCTGTTTGATCCATGACCCCAGCACTTAGTAACTGTGATGGTTAGTTTCATAGATCAATTTTGCTGGTCCACAGGGTGTCCAGACAGCTGATTAAAGCAGTATTTCTGTTGTGGGGGAGGATTTGTAGGGGTATTTCTGGAAAAGACTTGCATATGAAATGAACTTAATATGTGAAAGGAGATAACCTTCTCCACTGTAGAGGCAGGTACCCTACAATTTGGGGATGGCCTGAGTAGACCAGAACAGTCGAGCAAGGTTGGATTTGTGCTCCCTGGCTAGCTGCTTGAGTTAACATATATGCCTTTCCCTTAATTCAGTGCTTTCAGTTCTTGATATATACCATCTGCTTTCTGGTTGTTAGGCCTTCTGACCATACCTACATTTTGCTGGGTCTCCAGCTTGCAAACCAGAGATAATAGGACTTCTCATGCTCCCATGAGTCACTACCACATAAAAATCCTTTCCTATGGATTGGAGAGAAGGTTCAATCAGGAGCTTGCTTGCCTTGCAACCATGAGGGCCTGAACTTGGACCCTGGCACCCACATAAAAGCTGGGCATGGCAACACACTCTTATAATCCCATTGCTGGGTGGCTGAGACTGAACAATCTCTGAGACTTGCTTGCTAACTCAGTAGCCAAATCCATGAGCCCCTGGTTCAGTGAAAGACCCTGTTCCAAAAAATAAGGTAGAGAAACTGAGGAAGATGCTTGTCATCAACCTCTGGACTCTACATGCACACACATGTGCAAGTGCACCTGCACATGTGACCACACACGAATGCCACACATATACACAAAAAAAGTTCCTTCCTTGATAAAGTACCTCTCTAGACAGAGAGAGATACAGCTCCAAACACAGTATTGGTTCTGTCTCTCTAAATAATTTGAATAAGGAACCTCTATAATGTGAGGAACACAGCTCACTTTTCTGAGATTCTAGTATCTCTTTTCTAGTATGGGAGTGGTAATCATCTAGCCCATGAGGGAACTGTAGGATCATCCATGAATGGCCTTCAAAACACAGAGTTGATTATAAACTTGCCAAGCACATTCGTATCGTTACTGTCCAAGGTGACATGACCAGGCAGAGAATGTGGGTCTCATTCTGAAATCTCTGCTGGAAGCCACATTCCTGAAAAAGTATCTCTTTGGCTTCTGTGGAGATTGTTGCAAACAATCGGTGTTTAATGTTTGCTCGTCTCCGCAGATAAAATCTACATCAAGGTGAATGCCCTCATCATCATAGTTCACAGCATCTAATCACAAAGCAATGGGTTTACAACAGTAAAAACCAGCCACCAAATGAATCAAGGATGTCCTGCCATGGAACTAGTCTTGAAGTACATTTATCCTCTCATCCTTTGAAATATTTAAGTTGAAAATCCAAAAGAGAAATTAAAAAAAAATGAAAACACTGAAAAGAATAGCATAAGAGAAAGTAGCAAGATAGTCCTGTGCTCTCTTCCCCATGTCTTTCATCTTACTTGACAAAACCCTGCTGCTTTTACATAAACATAAGTCTATTATCCTTCCTACCATCTGCTGCTAAAGGTACGCACACCATGAATAAAACCAAATAATAAAGATAAAATTGTCCTTAATTTTCTACATCAAGGAAAATGCCAGAAACAGCTAAATGCAACCAGTTTCTTTCAGTAGCTTTGGATGTGACAAGAATGTATGTGAGGGGCAAATAACCTGTATCTCATTCCAGTGTGTGCTTCATAAATTTCAGTGTGGTGAAGAGAAGGAACCATTGTCTCTGCGGAATTCCCAGAATAGATTAACTGGAAGCAACAAAGCCTGGGAACATTCAGAAGTTGAGAAAATTGGAGTCAGCCTCAGGCAAATTCCTCAGGCTTGTCACTTTCTCGAGCTTCTACGTTTACCTCTTCTCTCAGACTGTGTTGCTGATTATGACCCAAATCCACCTAAGTATGTTCTTTCCATGATTTTAATACTACACACTGGGGACGTAACTGCTGGAATGCATTATGGGAAGGTTAGAGATGCATGCAAGAAGCTAGCATATATGTTTTAGGAGTTGTGAGACCTTTCACTCCGTAATGTAGAGACTTATTATCTTCACTTTACAATGATTGAAATGGAAACGCAGAGAAATAATGTTGTTGGCTTAAAGTTGGACAATTAGAAAAAATTATGGGGCTGGTATCCAATTACGGGACATTTGTCATTAGATGACTCTACTAACTTTACTACTGAGACTCTGTCTACATGCCATCTGATTTGACAAAGTGAAAGAACTTAGAGAGACTAGAAAAGGATTTATGACTCTTAAAGCTTCATAAATAGTGATTTTAAATGGTGTGTTGTTTGTTACTGCCATAATAACAAATTATTACAAAATTAGTGGTCTGGATCAACAAAAAAAAACTTATTATTTTACAGCTCTGGAAGTTCCATATGGGTTTGAGTGACCCAAAATGAAGACATCAGTGGGGTCAAAGCCCCTCAAAGCCTTTCCTAGGTTCTTAAAGTGACTCTATGCCTTGAACCATGGTCGCTTCCTCTGCCATCTCTACTTTGTCTCTAATTCTCCTGCTTCTCCATAAGAAGATTACATTGGGCTCATCCAATACTCTGAGATACTTTCCTCCTCTAAAGATCCGTGTCTTTATTAGCTCTTCAAAACCCTTTAACTGAAAGGTAACTCACTTGTGGGTTTTGGTGTTTCAAGACACAGAACTTTTGACAGAAGGTGCTATTCAGTAGTCTTGCACGAATTGGTAGAAAGATAAATGATAGATGATAGTAGTAGATAGATAAATGACAGATAGGTAGATAGATGAACAATTTAAAGTATAAGAAATCCAACAACTTCAAGTTACACAAACTTAAGTACAAAAGGAAACTTGAAGATTATCAAATACAACTAACTCAAGACAATATGTGATAATGTCAAGAACACACAGAATTCTGGTCATTGTCCCAAGTCTTCCTTTGTGTAATTATTGGTATACTGCAGAGCTACAAACTCAGTGTGATTCTACAATGCTGAACATTAAACACTTTGCTCTTTAAAAGCTCCAGAAAAACTGTTCATGAGTAGCAGGACTTCTTTTCTACCTCAGAAACAGAAGGGATGGAAGAAAGAAGCAAGTGTTTTAAGAGGTGTTTGCCTGTCCTTGTCAATGGAGTGTGTCTCAGCTCTCTCTTGCTCGCCTTCTCATGCTTGCTAGCAATATGTTTTGTCTCCAGTTGTCAAAGAAGCCTTAGAATTTGCTAGAAAGTCATATATCAAGCATAACCAAATGTGGGAGGTGTTTTGTATCACAAAAAAGAAAGGAAAACACAAATGAAAATATTTGCAATTTCTGCATAAAGCCAGAGGTTGAAATTGTCTGTGAGCTCCACAAAGGAACCTAGGTAATTTTCCAGCTCAGCTTCAAAGAGAACAAACAAGCACAAAATTTCAAAAGCAAGAAAATGTTCTTTTGTTTCCTCTGAAATTTCCCCATATTAGGTTGAGTTAATAAAAACGCCTAAAGTATGAGGCACATGAATTTTACAGAAACAGAATTGCAAAATAATGTTCAAAACATTAAAAGTCAGATATTTTCAAATATATGCTGTATCATTTGGAATGACTGACATATTCCATAAAGAAATTTAATGCTTATTACTGTAGCTTCAAGTGAAAATGGCTGCAGGTGTTTTTAAAGGAGATTAACCACAGAGTCATTATCAGAAGGGAAAACATCAATTATTTCTGGAAATGTCCTTCACAAGGCTCTGTTAGTTTGTGACCAGAACTTCATAGTGGAGCTAATGATTAGATTTTGGAGATATAGCCATTAGGAAAGGGATCTGACAAAATTATTCATTGAAAAAGCTTCATTAAGTGGTAGATTTCATTGGGAGCAATTTTATCAATAATCCAATCAACTAGAAAAAGACAAACTCCATTGAATGAGTCAAATAGTCTAGGAATATGTCAATGCTTATATTAATTTTCACAATGTGCTATATGTATTTTATAAATATTGTTATCCCTCTTTTCATTGGCAAGGAAAATAAGTTACTGGGAGATTGCTAGATCTCTCAGGGTCACAGCTTTTCCCATTGGTGTATAGAGGCTTCTCCTCTCCTGGGTTTCTCCATGTGTACCCCTGCCTTCGCCTTCTCTGCAATGACCTCTTACAAGATTCGAGCAACTAACAGAAAACTAATGAACCTGCACTGCATTTCTCCAGCTAAGACTCTTTTCCTTCAGTGCTATCTGAAGTCAAGCTCTGAAAACACTCTCCCATGTTGAGTTCAGATTATCTGAAGCCAGCTGCAGCGTTGCCCTGGTAAACCCACTCCAACGATTGCCTGCCTCAGGATACAGCTGAGCATTTAATCAAGAAGTCCTGTGAACTCCGCTTTCTGTGTTTCTACCTCTCAGCTCCTTCAAGATCCTTCAAGACCCTAACTCAGATCCTCATAATTTCTCTCCTACATTATAAACGTTCTTAACTGTTACCCCTACCTCCAACATATGCATTTTTGCAGAGTTTTTATAAAAGTTTTGTTTTGGAAAAAAAAGATATGATCATTTACTTCATTAACATAAAAGAATTACTTCCTATAGCTTTAAGGATAGGCTTACCCAGAAAGCCCTCTTTGATCTGGCTTCTGTCTTTTCCCTAGCCTTGCTTCTCACAGCACTGCTCTTCACACATTCATTATTTATTTGACTAATATTTATACAGTTTTATGATCTAATATTTATCAAGTTCTATGTGCAAAATTCTCCAGATATGCCAAACCCTGTCAATATTCAAAGTATGTCATGGCCTATGGTGCCTCTGACTTCCCTCATGTTGTTTTATGACTGGAACACAATTCCCTTCATTGTTCATTTAATATCTTCCCCCTCGGTGGACAATTTCAAGTCAAGAAGCACCACTTGTGGAGCCTCTCTCAGATCCCCCCCAATCCCTCACTTGGACTTGCAATACTTGCTCTTCACATAGGAGTTTCTGGAGAGAAGATGTGTAAGCTATTTAGTTTAATATCCACTAGACTTACTAGGATGTCTGGCACACAGTGACAGACACTGCTGTGGGCTGAATGTTAATGTCTCCAAAAGAGATATATTGAAATCTGGTTCCCAGTGCAATAGTAGTAAGAGTGTGGGTCTTCGAGAGGCAATGGGATGAGTGTCCTTACAAAAAGAGGTCAGAGCAAGCTCGTTTGTACCTTGTACCATGGGGATACACCAAACATCTCCCCAGATCCCTACTTTTTATGCTTCCACAACAGGCAATTTTTCTTTGTCCTTCTGAACCACTATATCAAAGTGCAGTAATCCGCGTGGCTTGCAAACTACAGAAATTTACTTTTCACAATTCTGGAAGCTGGGAAGTCTCAGATCAGTAACCTGGTTATACCTACCCAACACATTCTGTTTCTAGTAAAGAATCAGCCCTCTTTGCTGCCCTGAAAAAGGCAGACAGGGCGGCAGAGCTCCCTTATGCCTCTTTTATAAAGAAAGACATTAATACAAACTTGAGACCTTCCATTGGCTCTGCCTCTTACAACCATGATCTTGAAGTTAGAATTCAACAAATGAAACTTTGGACATGAACATGTAAATTACAGCACTAACCAAGACCCTGACTCAGAAGGCTCAGAATTCTTGACTCAATGAACTTAGCACATACACAGTGGCTAGGTGTGGCCTGCAGATCATGGGCATCAGCAGTAGTGAGGTACATGCCCCCCCCCACTGGTTCTGACCCAGTACCTCAGCTACCACAACCAGAGCTCCATGAGTTTAGTATACATGCTGCAGATTGCAAGTCACTGAAACCCAAGGTCTCTCCATGGCCTTGCTATAAAACTGAATTTTAAAACAGTATATTCTATTTGTACCCATGGTGAATTAATGTTCTCCAGGACCTTTGTCTATCCCTATGACTGCCAGGGGATAAGCCTGTCACAAGTTTCCCTCATTTTTTTTCCCATTCTACCTTGCTGAAAGTGAATTCCTAATTAAAACCTCCCACTGAGGTGACAGTGAGTCAGGATCAGGTACCTACACTCTCCCACTTCCTTTCTTGATTTTGTGAAGAAAATGTGAAGGGAGACCTTACACAAAAATGCAATTCACGTTAAAACACTTGTTTTATTTTAAATAGATCTCAACTTGCTCATCTTTTCAGTTGCATGTGCGTCTACCTAATGCTAAAAACATTCCCAAGTGTTCGTGATACTTGGAGAAGAGAGAGAGAGAGAGAGAGAGAGAGAGAGAGAGAGAGAGAGAGAGGATGAAACCTTCCCAAACTCAGAAACCAATCAAGCTCAGACCACCTCTGTCAAGTACTCATCACATTTCTGGAGTCAGGTAAGAGTGTTGAGATTCAGATTTTGCTTGCTAAATTTTTTTTATAAAAATTCCTTTCATGGGGCTGGAGAGATGGCTCAGCAGTAAGGCACTTGCCTCTAGTGCCTAAGGTTCAATTCCCCAGGACCAACATATGCCAGAGCCACAAGGTGGTGGCCCTGGTTCTCTCTCTCTCTCTCTCTCTCTCTCTCTCTCTCTCTCTCTCTCTCTCTCTCTCTCTGCTTGAAAATGGATAAATAAAATATTTTTTAAAAATTCCTTTCATGAAGATTGGTGTACCATGTAATAGTAATGCTTCATATGTTCCTTATCATTGGGGATTAAGATTCCTGTCTGTTTTAGAGTCTTTACCTGATATAATTCACTCCTTTCACCAATAAGTAAATTTACTAGCTTGATCTATCTCTAATGAGTCTTCTGGCTAAAGCAAAGAATGGAAGGAATTCATGTTACTCTGGTTTTTCTTGTGGCAGAGTCTATGTCGGACTTTCCCATGTGCATTGCCTAATTTTTGAAAGCGCATATTGAATGATAATAGCTTTATTGCCAATTTTTTAATTCATTGTACATCTACTGTTTGCCAATAACTATTCCATGCCCTGGTGGCTCAATAGCAAACAATGCAGGTCCAAGACTAATGCCTGGTGCCAAGAAAGCTGTGTTTTAATGGACACCGGGTGGCATCGAACTCATATTCACCCAGAGGTGGGATCAATGAAACTGGAATTAAAATTTCAGAATAAACTTGACTGTCCCCAAAAGTCTCTTCATTCCACTTGTTGTTTGATCATTTTCAGGTAGAAAGAGTCAAAGGTAAAGAAATGTCTTCCTCTCCGGAGATAGGAAATGGGCAAAGCAGCTCACCCGGGCAGTGTTCAAAGAAACCATAAACGAGCGAAGGTAATGAACTTCTCCCACTCGCTGTCATGCACTGAAGTTTCCTGCCCATTTACTTCCTGGGAACATCCACCTCCATGGCACAGTGTGACCTTGGGAGCAGGGGAATGGCTGGTGAGATGAATTGAATCTGCTTCGGGGACACTCACAGCATGTCCTTTGAGTCCCCATCAAAGCAAGTATTTTTCTCTCCACCTCACTCTCTCTTTCCAATTCATTGCTTTCCCTTGCAAAGAAAGGGGTGGGTATGCGTCCAAGAGATTCCATTTTGTCTCTCACTGGGAAGAAGGCAATGGACTGGAAAGTTGTTACCTGCACAGTGCTTGCTTTAAAGTGAGCTGTATCCGAAAATGTCATTCTGAGATCATTAAGGAAAATGCTAAAATAAACTACAATAATAATCAAATTGTTGCAAAAGATAAAAGGCTATGGAAATTAGTAATTTTTCATTGGTCTACTGTAATTTATTCCTTAATGCACCTCTATGAGAGGGTCCTAATGTGCTCTGTAAAATACCTCTTTTTGTATTTGCCTCAAGGGTTGTATGTCCGACCAAAGCAAAATGGAAGTTTATTTTATTTTAGTTTCAATATTCTGCAGTTTTAATGTTCTGCTTCCATTAGCCATATGCTCTTAGTAATCCCTTCCAAAATTCCTCACTGGCTCTCTCTTTTCCATCTCTTTTCTTTATCTCCCAAAGCATGTAATCTTGGCCCTAGATAAAGGCACATTCCATTTAAATATGTAACCTGTACCTCCTTGATCTGAACAAACTTAAAATGCTCTTAAATGTATTTAGATATCTTGTGCTTTTAGAGATATCTCACAAACTCTTTTCCTATATGGCGATACATGAAGAAAATACATACGTTTGTTTCTACGTTACAAAAGAAAAAAGATTCTTGTACAAATTGCAGAAAACAGCTAAAGCTTTCTATTAACACTTGTATATGATTTGCACAGCAATAATGGAACTTGGAGACATTGATCAAATTACCCATGACTTGTAACTCCATCAAATAATCAGGACCACAAATGATGGTTTGTCTCAGCAGTTGAAGCCTCTCCTTTCATCATAGCATCCTACTCTTCATGGTGTTTTTTAAAAATACTTTATTTGTAAGCAGAGGGGAGAAAGAGAGAGAAGGAGGGAGGGAGTGAAAGAGGAGGGAGAGAAGAGAGAAAATATTCGGATGCCAGGGCCTCTAGTCACTGTGAACAAACTCCAGATGCATGCACCGCTTTGTGCATCTGGCTTACGTAAGTACAGGGGAATTGACCCTGGGTTGTTGGGCTTTGCAGATAAGTGCCTTAATCACTGAGCTATCTCTCCTGCCCTTCATTGTGTTTTTGACTTTAGATCACCTATAAATGGAGGGAAAGGAAGAGGAAGGGGAGGGGAGGGGAGGGGGAAAGAGGGAAGGGAAGGGGAGGGGAGGGGTGAGGGAAAGTGAGAGGAAGGAAGGGAGACATACTAGAAGCATCTCAAGATCTGTTAGAACTTGGTATTTACAGGAATCCACTGTGGCTGTTGGCATAAGATGAAAAGAGGTAAAATACAGCTTGACTTTATTGAAGGAGGTAATTACACACAGATGTAGGAGGCCACCCATAAATGGGAGACATTCCCAAGGCAGGAAAGTTAAGGATACCAGACCACCACCACGGGCCACGTATGGGAAAGACACAGGAGTGGGGCCCATTCATCCATGCCCACACATTAACAGATAAACTGCTAAGAAGTTCAAGAACTTGACATTCCAACCTGACTTTTTAGGTTAGGAAGAATATATATCAAAATATGGGCACAAAATATATTCCATGTAATAGTTTGTTGGATCAATATATAATGTCTTCATATTTTAGACATAAATCTATACTTTCATTTTTTTCACATGTGCTTTAAGGTGCATAGTTGTTGCACACCAGAAAGTCACCTGTGACGTACAACCAGAGTTAGCCAAGAAATAAGTAAGAAACATCTGTCACCTTTAATCACTTTTCTTTCCTACAACCCACCCATGGGACCTAGGAAGAGGAGGAAAGGAAGGCAATGTGTTCCAGGAGTAGGCTACTTCACCTTGATCTCAGGCCTCACAGCTCTAAGCCAGGTCATTAAATTGTGCGAGGAAATGAATGTTTCAGTAGTAGAGAAGCTTGGAAATGCTATGGGATTCATATGAAATGTTCATGAAATAAAAAGATGGCAGATGAAGCATACTCAAAGATAGACTTTGAAAAAGTCCAACTCATGAAAGCTGAATAAAAAACCAATTCAGTACCTGCCAGAGGCCGATGGAGGTGAGCCCAGAAGGAGTTGGGTACATGTTAGTCAAAGGGCATAAAATTTCAATTACAGTAGAATAAGTGTGACACCTATTATAAAATCTTAGTGACTATAATTAGTATGTATATATATTCAAATATATATTCAAATATATATTCAAATATTTAAGGTCTAGAGTTTAAATATCTTAATCACAAAATAAATGGCAAATATAATACATTTTATACATTTGCATTAAATTAATATACATTTTACATAAATTAATATACATTTTAATTGGCTTTATTAACTTAGCCATTCCACAGTGTGTATACATATATCAAAACATCATGCTTACAACCATAAATACATGCATTTTACCAATTAAAACTTTTAAAGATAGCAGCTGGAAAGGGATGCAGGCATTTATTATTTATTTGATGAACTAATTTAGCGGAATGCTAAGATAGTGAGTGTGTGTGCATCCAGTAGCTCTTCCCTATGTGGGTCCAGTTTGTCCTCCATTCCTCGTGGGGAACTCTGAGTAAACCATTTCCACTGTTCTCTACTGAAGCGTTTCCTGTAGTGGGATCTTCAGTTACTAGAAGTGGGACACAATTCTCAATTCCCCAATTTGGAAACTTCTCAGAGAAGAAAGGAAAATTCCAGAAATGAGAGTGCAAAGGCAGTCTGTGTAGGAAGCTCAGTGCCATCTGTTTTCTGGAACAGAGATTAAGGAAGAGCTTAGTGCTGACCTGGATGACAGATAATCCCCTGGCAAAGTAGACTGAAGATCAGAGGAACTCAGAAGAGAGGGAAGGATTCGAGAGGCCTTTAATGGGACTGTCAAGATTTGGTCAGGATTAGGATGATAGCTTTGAAACTGAGAGAAGAGTGAAATGGATATGATATCCCAACATTTATTTTAAAGAAAATTTTTAATAAGAAGAATAAAGAAATAAAAAGATCAAAGAGAGGGAGAGATGGAGAGAGGGAAGCCTTCCACCTTGCAGGACTTATGCAGTTTGATGAGACAGGAGTTTCCTCTGGCTTGTGTCTCACAGAGCTGAGATCTGCAGGAGAATGCCTGTTCCATGTCAGTAGGTCACTACCCACCCTATGTGACACACTCTCTGAGCTCCCAGCTCCCACAGGCCTGGTTACCTAACATAACACTGCTTACTGTTATTTCTATGTGACACACTGACTCCACTTATATGTCATAATTTCACACTTGGTTTCAAACACCATTCTTCACCATGTATACATTAAGGATGATGGTAGCCATAATAAATTAATCCCCACATTGGCTTATCATAAGCCAATGAAAGGACATGGGCCAGGTCTAAGAACACAATAAAGCAAAATGAGGAAAAACATGGAGACTCTCGAAATTGGAGATCAGGAAATAATAAAGAAAAACAGGAGAAATTCCACCCTGGAAGATGGACCAGCCTCTATCCAGTTCCAGCCAGTATCACACCAGGAAAGCAGGGCTCTTGGATCATGTATCCAATAGAGATACCACTAAATCCAATTTCCATGTAAAATCTCCTGAACTTAAAGTATTCACAACTACATAAGTTACTTTCAGCCCAAACTATTATCAAGTAGTCTTTTTGGCTATTATTAAAATGACGTTTCAATGAGCTTCTGAGTTGAGCCTTATAGAGATTCATCCTAACATATAATGTATATGGAAGGCAGAAGAAAAGCAATCTTCTAGAGCATTCTGTATATGAGGAAACTGAGATGGCTTGTTGAGAAAGAATTCATGTAATTTCTTTCAAAAAAGAAAAGGTTGAAATATAAGAATTTGTTGAGACAATGATGAGAAACAGCATAAATAGCAACAAATATTCTTGGTGTTGTCTTCATTTCCGCAACGCCAAGTACATGCAGCCTTGGCACAGACCACTTGGGACATCATCCATGTTAAGCGAAAGCTGGGAATGTTCATAAAAAGCAACTGCCACAGTGAGAGACAGAAAAGGAAACTAAAAAAGGAAGAAGAAGGGGGCTGGAGGGATGGCTCAGCGGTTGGGGCACTTGCCTCCAGTGCCTAAGGCCCTAGGTTTGGTTCCCCAGGACCCACATGGGCCAGGCCCACAAGGTGGTGGCCCTGGTGTGCTCTCTCTCTCTCTCTCTCTCTCTCTCTCTCTCTCTCTCTCTCTCTCTCTCTCTCTCTCTCTCCTTGAAAATGAAGAAATAAAAAATATTTTTAAAAAAGAAGGAAAGAAGGGAACAACATGAAGTCAAATATTAAGGGCTGAATGTCTGTCCCCCAAATGCTCAGGTATTAGGAAATAAATTATCAGTACTTCAAGGTTGAGAGTTATTTAGGTCCCGAGGGCTCCTCCTGCCTGAATAAACTAATATCACAATAAAAATGGCTCTCAAAAGTGAGTTTTCTTCCTTAAACTCTTCCACTTTATGAGGAACCATATCCCCCTCCTCTGAAGGAACCAGCATTTGAGGACCATCTTGAAGGTGAAGCTCCTCAAGTTTTCCAGTGCCTGCATTTGGGGCACCTAAGCTTCCATATCCCTGAGAGGGTATTTGTATCCCCAGTCTTGGGTACTTTGTGAGAGCACAGAAGATGGACACAGCTCTCAATGAAAAGGTTTTGTACTCTTGAGCAAGTGTTTCTCAAATTTCTATTTGCAAAAGTCTTATCTGGGCATCTTGTTAAAAATGTGCATTCTCAGTGATGCCCAAAATTCTATCTTTCTAACACTCTCAGGTGCTGCTGATGCTACTGTCCATGGCTGACTGCTTGAAAAGCCGGGGCCTGTCTCCTCCTGGAAGCTGTAATACTCTGGGGGAAAAATAAAACTGTTAGAACGAGAATTGATGCAAACAGTATCAGGGCAAAGCTCACAAAATACATGAATGTGATCATCGTTTGTACCTTTGTTGGGTGGTGTGGTAAGGACACCAGCAGCCAAGGAGACTTCTGGAGAAATGTCATGTGCATATAAAGCTGTATCCCAAAGGGTCTACACTCAGATGTCATTAAGTGCTGGCTGTGTTAGACTCATAAGACGCCTGCTCTCCACTGAGGTTCCACATCAGATCTCATAATATTGAAAAACTAAACATTAGTATAAATATTTTATGGACTTCTCTCCTATCCCTTTGTCTAATTCTTTTCCATTTTTCCTATTGTAGGATTTTGGTCCGGGCCTAACAATCCCACAGGATCCTGTTCTACTGGGCAATACCAAGGCAGCGTTTTTCTAGGGTAGATTCTTTTCCAGGAAAATCATTCACCTTAAGAAATGCTTATCTAAGAAGTCTGTGTACCTCCACCCTGACTAGCCACCCGTTGATGAGACTTTAATTAAATTAGTTTCAGTGGTTTCATTGCCACTCTCCTTGTGAAAAGTAAAGTGACCATCACATCAGGAAACCTCCCACTGATGGCTCTCGGCTGAGCCTCAGATATACAGTATTTTCCTTGGCAAGTTCCTGCAGCCTTTCATTTGGGATTAATTACACTGCAGGATCAGTCTGCCAAGTACGACAAAACAATTTTCATTCATCAGCTGTGAGCATGAGATTAATGAAAGCCACAATCTCATTGGAACGAAACACTAAGCTCTCATTTAGGCTGTCAATACTGGAGAAAATGGGGCACACTTCGTTCACTCACATCTGTGCATTTCTGCTCCCAGCAGAAACCAGACTAGAGTTTTCTAAGTGCCAAGTATCACACTTTCAGATGTGTGCATGTGTAGTTGTTTATACATGTATAAAGGTAATAAATAAATGCAAATTACAGAAGCCATCCTCGTACTAAGAGGGAACTTTCTAGCTCTATTTCATCAAATTTCTGCAACCACACAGTTCTAGAGTGGAATGTTGAAAGAGAGAGGAAAAATTTCTATTATCAAACTTTTCATCAGTTTGTAACTCAATGAATATCTGCATTTAAAATATTTATAGTTGAATCAGACATGCAAAGGCCTGGATAAGGACAACACTGAGCCATTTGGGAATCTCAGAGGTTCTGGTCAGCAAGAGGGCAACAGTGACTTGCAGAATCTAAATCCTTCTATGTATCCATCCTCCCCAACAGACAACCAGGAGAAAAAAGAAAGCTGTGCCCAGGCTTCTACACTGACAAGGAAAAAGCATGAGCTTCAACATGAACTAAACACAGAGATGATCATAAACATCACAACAGAGCTCCCTCCACTACTGTCCTAGCTTTGGGCCTGAGAGGACCTGCGAAGGTGCCATGCCTGCAGCACTGAACACGTCTAACACCAGATTTGGGATTTGAATCCTATCCTACATGGAAGAGAAACGGGTGATTCATGGATCGGGCAGAAAGAGTACAAAATGAGCATGTAACAAACACTTCCTGTGAACAAGTACATGTAGGTTCAGAAAATTGACAGGGTTATGTCAGAAGGATACCAGAACATGTTTGAAGAGACTCTCACCAGGCCAAAGTGGAGAATATTAAATATAGATAGTGGTAGACTATCACTCTGTTCATGAGAACCCATGAGTCCACATGCTGATAAGGAATAAATGGAGATATCATGTTACAATCTAAGGGTAAGCAGATATTAGTCTGCACTCTCTTTGAGAAAGTGCAGGCTAGTATCTGTAATTTTAAGAAAATTCTCACTTTGAATAGCTTTAAACTCTCTGTAGCTTTGGCTCTCCTTGAATAGTGATCCTGATATCTCAAGCTCCAGAGCAGCTGGGATTATAGGTCTGGATATTTGCAAACATAATTCTAAAAATTGATTCAGGTAAATATTAACAACTAATCCTTTGGATACAGAATTTTGATGAGGAAATTTTTATGTGTGTATACATAGATGAATGATCTATTTACACATTCTCAAAACACCTCCAACAAGTGTAAATGATAAAGGAAAAGATGGCCATCGACTAGAAATAGTAGAAAACACCACAATGATAAAAATGAATGTCATTAGCTGAGAGATGATATACAACATGGGTCTTCAGATCTGATATTCCCTGAAGGCTACATCATCAACATAGTATCTGACCCAAAGCTGTGCAACCTCACTCCAAATGCAGTACAACGCCAGAAAAAAATTCAACATGAGCTACTGTCTGTAAAATAACTCTTTAAATTGTCACTATTAGAAAACAGCACCCAGGGCTGGTGAGGACAAACACTCATTAGTTTCATATTCGAATCACGACTGCCTTGACTGGTATGTGTGGTGTCAGTTGATATTTGTCATTTACTCTCTTTTCTCTTGGTTAATGTGCTTATATATTGCCTGAAGACTCCCCTTTCACAACCATTTAGCCTATTAATCCAATTGGGTCCAGACACTGTCTGGTCTACTGAGCACTTTCATTAGACCATCTCCATTAACTATCCTCAAGTTGGACTCAGTGCTTCACAAATTCCAAATCATCTTGCATCCTGGTTTGTAACTTTCTGCTTTGCAAAACTTCATGCTGGAGTAATTTGTTTCTCTAAAATGAGCCAAGAAAGATAAACTCTCTGGAATCTTTGCACATATGGATAATATTTGTTCTATGCTGATTAGGAATTTGGCTGGGAACATAATGGTCTATTCAAAATCATTTTTTTCTGAGTGCTGTCCTGTCAAGATGTCACTGCAAATCGTACATTTAGATATCCCTTAACTTAATGCACCAAGTACCTGGTGATGAGAGGTAAAATGGAAAATCAGAACATGAAATCATGCCAAGGACCAGCCATGGAAGAGCAGGCAGGAATGAAGCCATGCGGCTCCCACAGAAGCAAACGACAATAGACCCACTGAAAGGGGACTAAGGCAGGGCACAGCACATGGAAGCTAAACTCATTTGCTGCCTAGAATTACAGCACATAGGAGAGTCTGGGAAGCAGAGGCTTGAGGCAGGGCCTAAGCCCAGCTATGTTCTCATTGAGTAATTGAACAGAAGCCATTTCATAAATTACAGCACAAGCAATAAATCATTTCAAATAGGTTTCAGACTGGATGTGGTCACTGGAGACTACTTAAACAGGGTATAGGATGAGAAAAAAAATATGCTTCCAATACAAGCCAGCACACCTTGCTTTCAAATATGTGAGGCCAGTGAGTCAATGCAGGTGAAATGAAGACTAAGAAGTCTGAAGATTTCACATCAGACAGCACTCAGACTATTTCAGATCCCCATGGCCTCACATCTCTTTCACCCCATTTTCTGCTGTGGTGCTCAGCTCAGCACAGGTTCTGATCAGCTTTCAGCAAGGAAAAGTTAATGATATTCACTACAATCCTGTCCCACACCTAACTCCCGTCTGGAGAGTGAGCCTAGGTCCACTCAACACTAAGAGAGACTACAGACTTAGTTCTTTGAGCACAGTCAATGGTCTCATCTCCTCCACATCACGAAAGTGATGAGATGTCTATTTCTTACCACTATTTTAGTTCCTCAAATCCTAATAATGATTACTAAATAATAAGGTCAAAGTAGGGAAGTGAAGAAACCATTGTCACTGGTGAACAGCACTTCAAATGGTATCTGAAAACAATCAAAGACTGTCATTTGACTAAAATCAAAATGTCTTCCAAACACAGGAGCCTTATTACTTTACTTGAGTTTTATTATGACTTTTGATTTTTTTCCTAAAATTGTCTCTTTTCCCCACACAGAGTTCATATCCTTGTATTTCCTTGAACATTTCAAAATGCACTGAGCACAAATCACAGTTAATTAGTTAGTTAGGTAGGTAGGTAGTTAGCCAATGTGTAAAATGAAGAGTAGTTTCTATCAGATTATTACTGTTTTATGATTCTGTGGGAACTGATTTGAATACACAAGCTTTCCTCCCAACCTACACAATGCTCTTTCCCAATGCATCTTCATTCACATTAATGCTAGAAATCTCCCCAAAATCCCAAGAATCTCACTGAAATACTCCTTTGCAGGTATCTTTAATCTAAAGAGGACACTAAGAGAGACTTCTGCTAATTATACCAGAACAATTACTAAACCATAATTATCCATGGAAGAAGGACATACGGTCCCTCCCTTTGCTCTCATTACCACTTATATCTAACATTTAGGATTCTCACAAGCAATCCAAAACAAATATCCAAATTTATATCCTACCATTTCCCATTTACCAAATCCCAAAATGAGAAGTAAATTAATCCCTTTAAATGGCTCCTAAATATACCTATTTATTTGCTATGGGAGTAACTTTCTTTTTTGTAAGGTAAAATGTATAATATGTGATATGAGTGTTGTATGTCAGGTGCTGTTTTAATCTCCACAGATATATTAATTAATTTGATCCTACCAAGGAGCTCATGAATGAGGCATAACTGCTCCAATGTTTAGACCAAGTAACTAAAATTTGCTTAGTATTATACAGTTAAATAATATGACTTTGAATTTGAGCCTAAAACTTATTTTCTAGTCACTGTTGTAAACCAGAACACATACTGCTTAATTTCAAATTTTATCTGCTACTTAGAATTATCCTTCTATCACCAGAAGACTTTAAGACCCTGTTATGACAACAAAGCTTTTCTATTTATTTCCCTGTCCAGCCACTGTCTTATCGTATTTCAATATTCTATCCCTTTCTGTATTTCCCTTTCTTTATATGCTCTGATTTACCTTTCTATCTAATTATTGAGCAAGAGGTCTATGCTCATCATGTGGAATTCCTATTTATTTTTTTATGACAACATAGTTTTTGCTTTGATGAGCATACTTATTAGAGGCATATTTGGATATCTTGTAGTCTTTGAAAATATATTCACTCAGTTGCTTTGGAATAGTCTTAAAACCAGATTTTGTTTTATTTTTATATTTTCTGGTAATATAATAGTGTTGTTGTCCACTGAAATATTAAAATGTACTCATTTAGTCTAAAAGTATTTGTGGAATATGCACTATATAGTCAAGGTTCTACCCTAGCCACTCAGAATATGGTAGTAAAAATAAATAGTCCTTCAGAGACTCATGAAGCAGTCTGGGTAGCAAACAAGTTTCTGTGGTAGGGCGACAGATGCTAAATAAAGGCTTTAGTTGAGGTATAACTTGGGTGTTACAAGATCTATAGAGGCAACTTGAGAAAATCATGGAAGCTTCCAGCAAAGATTCACATCTGAGGGTAGCTTGAAAGATTGAGTTAAATAAGAGAAGAAAGTGCCAACATTTCAAGAAAAAGGATCACCATATTCCACAAAAAATAAAATCAGGCTACATAAAATGCAACTGTATTTAGGATGTCTGTATTGGTATGTCTAAGATGTAAACATCAGTGTGCCCAGGAAGAAGAGACTTGAGGAGTTGGAACTGGAGATCATATACTTCCAACTGTATGTGCATGTGTGTGCTGTATATGGTGTGTGTGTGTGTGTGTATGTGTGTGTGAATGCTATGTATAGTGTGTGTGTGGTATGTGGTGTGTGTATGTGTGTGTGCTATGTGTGTTGTGTGTGTGCTATATGTGTAGTATGAGTCCGTGTTCTGTGTTCTGTTCATCTCATACCCTCTAGGCATCATGTCAGATTCTAACTACAACTTCAGTGAAAAGTTACATGTGAACTGAAAATCTCTTCATACAAGTGGAAACTCAGCAAAGCATGTGCTACACACCATATGCTTTCTGCCCCAGGATTTCTCCAAACTTCTTGTTGGCAGAAATTCACTAAGGCTATAAGTATGTCTAGCCCAGAACTCTAGAAGGATTGAAATCTCTGAGGCAACCCTTGATAACATTGGAGAAAAAGCCTACGTGGTAGTTGGAATGCAAAGTATCCCCCATAGGCTCATGTGTTTGTAATTAATCCTTATACTTTATGCCAAGCTGGTGGAGTTTTAGGGACTCAAGGCTTGCTGGAGGTGTGGCACTGAGGACAGGCAGTGAGATTTACTAGTCCAGCCCTACTTGGAAAAGAGCTCACTCTTGCTGCTTCCTCCCAGCTAATATGACAAGGTGTGGTGCCAGCTGTCTGCTCTGCCATGTTTTCCCACCATGATGAAGCTTCCCCTTGAAACTATCAGCCAAATAAAGCCTTTCCTTCCATCAGCTGCTTCTGGCCTGGTGTTTTGTCCCAGAAATGAGAAGGCACTGCAACAGTCTACAAATGCTTCTCCCAACTTCTGGCTAGTGTAGATCTTGAAAGGAATTTGGACAGTCCTCCCACAATGCCCCCAGAATGTCCCAACTCAACCCCTAGCTGCCCATGGCAATAATCCATACATACTTGTGTTGCTTTTTCTTTCTTCTGCCCACATTCCTCCATCCCTCCCTCCTGCCCTGGGATTGTCTCCCCAGTAAACTATCTGAATGAAAGACCTATTTCAAACTCTAGCTGTGAGAGAAACTCAGGCTTCTGCATCTGACTGTGAGATTTGATTTAAATGTTAATGCCACAGAGAACCATCCCTTTGTCTTCAAGGAGGAGCAGCATGATTAGATTTTTCAACTGCTGGAGCCCAAGGCAAGAGCAGAGGCTGGAGGAAAATAGGAAGGGTTTCTTTCTACTTACTGCAGCAGAGACAGGCAGCTACTAATCAAACCGGGAGGCAGATGAATTTTTTAATGAGAAAATATCAAAAATGGCTCTAAAAATTGACTAACCAGATGGCATTTTCTGATTGCATTTTAGGCAAAGGAAAAGTGCTGGGACTAGCTCAGGCTCCAGGAAAAATGGTTTTGACATTCTCCTCAGAAACTTTTTAATGGCCTCACTGCTCTAGTTGTAATATTGTTAGGGTGAGAGCTGGCTCCCTCCCTTGGGTGGCTCAAATGTAAAATGTCGCCCATAGATTCATGTGTTTAAACACTTGTTTCCAGCTGCTAGCACTGTTTGGGAAAATTATGGAACTTTCAGGAGGCGGAGCCTTGCTGGAGGAAGTGAGTGACTGGAGGCTTTATAGTTTAGCCCCGCTTCCTGTTTGCCCTCTGCTTCCTGACTCTGGCTGGAACAGGACCAACCTTGAAGACCAACCTTGATGGCAAGTTGCTCCCTTTGACACCAGAAGGCAAAATAAACCCTTTTTTTCCTTACATTGTTTCTGGTCAGGTATTTTTTCATAGCCATGAAAAACAATTAACAGCTTATAAAATGAAGGACTGGATGGACTGAATGGCAAGACTCTTGATTATAGGTCAGATGATTTGAGAACTGAATCATATCTCTGGCCCTAGAAGAAGATGTGATATCTTTAAGTACCCAGGAAATCATTAATAGATAGCTATCTAAATCTGGACCCAGAAATCCTAATCTTTATATGATTGTTGCAGAGTAGAAAGTTTTCTGATCAAAAACAAAGACATGCCACTGCCTGTTTCTAGAAGAGTGAGCCCTAGTAGGATTGTCAATCACCTGGGCAGCAAAATGACCCTCAGGAAAGCTGTATGTTCCTAGACTTTGGCAGTAGCAAAAAGCTACCTAAAATGAAGGGGGACACAACAGTCTCTTGACAGTGTCCTCTGCGATGTTACCTTTGACCATTGTTCCCATCACCCCTCAGGGGGGCCCCACTTTATAATATTCTCCACTCCTACTCTACATTCTGTGCCACTTCTGAATTCTTCTGATGGACCAGGGAGCTGAGGGGAGACCAGAACAAGATCCTTGTGACAATAATAAACTACTTTCTGAAGAAAAAAAAAATTCCCGATTTTTAACATCTGCTTATTTCTGTAGTGTGAAACTGCCTCCACGACCAATTACCTGTAAGTTTGAGGAGGTCTAACAATCCTCTCAAGCACACACCACTACCAAGTCCCACAAGAAAGGTCCCTGGGTACTCACCAACCACTCCTGACAGCTAATTCTCCCTTTGTCTTTACCTTCAAATCTCTCTCTCTCTCTCTCTCTCTCTCTCTCTCTCTCTTTCTCTCTCTCTCTCTCTCTCTCTCTCCCTGTTTTTCAGTGCTGTGTCAATGAGAGATCCTGGTATCCAGAATTGCAATTCTTTCTCTACTCCCTAGAATTCCTCCCTTGTTTGCAAATAATAGAATTTTACATGATTGGCATTCAGGGCATGCTTTTTTTTTTACATTATCAGCATTCAGTGTTCAGTCCCCTGCTTCTCATCATCAGTCTTCCCCTTCCTCCAGACAGATAAACAGGGACCCCTTCATCCAGGAGACTGGAGCAGGAAAAGACAGCCAATAACTGATCATCCACGGAACTTACACTGGTCCTCTAGTAGATGACATCTGTAATAAGACCTGATGAACAAGATGGCTTGACAATAAAGATGTATGTGTTCTGGAACATGAGATAAGCCCCACAAGGATCTGGACAAATGTCCCAGAACTTTCAACTCTTACTAAAGTATTTAGTAGTCTGGTGGCAATGTGGTATGATAGAACCATCTCTCAAAAGGAAAGGACAAGTTACTGGGATTTGCACTTTCCACATACATGAAGCCTGGTGCATGGAGAACTCTTCAGGCTGTAGAAGACATCTGTCCAGGGACAGGGAAGGCTGCAGGTTTGGGCTAAGATACACACACACACACACACACACACACACACACACACACAAAATCCAGCCTGAGATACAAAAAGCTCTGGAGCATGGTTCTTACCACCTAGCAAATCTCATGTTACCAGGGTTATCTGCAGTCAGTATATGGAGTCTCAGGGTAGCTGGGGATAGGAACATCACAGAAGCAGCCCTAGATCAAGACAAGGTCATAAGCAAAGGAGAACTTCACAAAGTTTGAAATTCAACTTCTGGCAAAGTCTGAGCATTGAACCTTTCAGCCCATCATCACTTTCCACAAGGATCACATCTCTCGGGCTCTGATTCTTAGAAAAGCAGTTCAAGACAAAGAACATCTTTGGAGTAGGGAAGTAGAATCAATCAGAGTTCAGGTGGCTGGTCAAAACAAAGGCCAGAACCTTTGGGGACAGATGTCCTTCATTACATGTTTAATTATTTGGACACCTTTCAGCTTATATTACATAAGATGAGTTAAAGTCTACTTTGCAAGACCTCTGTGATGAAAAAAATACTGTGAAAAAAAGGTATCTGAGGTGATTTCTGCCACACATTGTCACTCAATAAAGAGTTGTGTTTGTTAGCAATAAAATGCTTTTAAAAAATTCAATAATAAAGGTGTTTTTAATGGCTTGCAGATCCAGGGAAGCTGAGGCGGATTGTTCAAAGGCTGGCTGAGAGCAGATCTGCCTCTGCGCATACAGAGAGCTTTCTACCATTGTTCTCAGATGTGAAATGAGTTCCAGTCCACTGACTGCAGAGCCCCTGAGGTGACCGGATTCATAGGCAAGGAAAGAACTGTGCCATTGTGCTTTGCGTATTAGTTTGTTTCTATTTACTATAGCTAAGCAGGAGAAAGAAATACAGACAAGCACACAGCTCTGGAGGAGCTCATTTCTGTTTTAGATTGCTTGGGTAAGTTGGAATGTAGCAGTGTCTCTCTACTTTTATCTACTTATTTTTGGTGGGGTGGCAGTTGAACCCAGAGCCTCACAGATGCTAGGCAAATCCTCTACTTCTGAGCTATATCCACCCCAACCTGAATGTATCTTTTTAATTATCCAATTAACATCCAGCTACCGACAGAACAGATGAATAATACAGATAACCATAACTAAAACAGATGGATAATATTCTACATGTCAACATAAAAACCACAGCTGTCACTTCATAGGAAAATCAGTGATAGTATATTCTGGAATCAAATATGAGTGACCTTGGTCTGAAAACACAGATTTCAGTTACCTCAATTTATTAGTTACTTTACTCATTGTGGTGACCAAACATGTGAGAGGAAGCAGTTTAAGAAAGGCAAGAATTATTCTGACTTACAGTTTTGAGAGGGTACATTCTACCACAGCAGTAAAAATTGGGAGGAGGCTGGCAGGGCACAGGCTGACATCCACAGCCAGGAAGCAGAAAGAGCAAATGGGAAGTAAGGTCTGGCTATAAAACCTCAAGGCTCACCCCCAGGGACCCATGTTCATCAACACCTTCTAAAGATTCCAACACTGTCTGGGGACCAAGTATTCAAACAGATGAGCCTCTGGGGGACATTTCACATCCAAACCACAACACCCACGTTTTATATTCCAACATGGTAGTAATTTCATGAAGGTTTTGTAGCAATATAACAAAGAAAATTATGAATCAAGACAGTTTTAAAAATACATTGGTGGCTACGTCATGCAGGCAGGTTACAGAAAAGCAGAGACATCTCTGCTATAGACCCCAAGTGTTATTCGATGAATTTGTTGGCCTCAGATTGGTATATGCAAGGGATGTGTTCATACATTCCAAAAGGATCAACTTGTTAGTCATGAGAATGTTAAGTGTCACACAGAGGTGGGCAGTGAAGAACTATTAAGAAGCTAAGAAAATCCAAGATGATTTGGCTCCAGACCTTCATCATTCAATTCTCTATGATCATGAATCAGTCACTAAGCTTTAGAGACTATTTCATGAAGGTATCACTTCTTTCTGAGGACTTCAGTTAAAGTCCACTTTACAGTTGTTTGTTAATGATAAAAAAAATGCTTTCCAGTCTTATTGTCACTGGAAGTTTGTGCAGTTATGGTGGGAGAATAGTTAAACCTTCCAGTTAAAAATCTCTGAACCTGGGAACGTATAGATGGCAACTAGATTTCAAAGAGAATAAACCTTGAAAATACATTTTAAAGAAATAATAAAGTAAGAAAATAAAGGGCAAGCAAAATGTATATACAAAGGGTCTATAATGGTTAGGTTTTGTTGTCAACTTGATCTTTTTAATTATCTTGGGTGGGTCTCTGAGGATGTTTACAGGAAGACAGCCTCTCAGCAAGGGTCAAGATGTAAAGAAGCTCAAAGAAGCTAGAAGTAAACATCCTTTCCTGTGTGAGCAGTGCAGGAAAGAAATTCCAGAGACTCTGGAAGCCATTAAGTCTGGGGTAGGTTTGTAAGACCCCACCCTAAGGCTATATAAAGGAGAAGAAATTCTCTCCTGGTCTCCCTGCTTGTTGGCTGCTGGTGCTTGTTTGTGACTTGCACTCGCATCATGCTCTCCTACCCTTCCTGGGCATTGGAACCCAGTTTCCTCAGCCTCACATCATGGGTTAAAGAGCAGCCACTCCCCAGGGAGCCATCAGGCCTTCTAGGCTGGATTGGGACTGCTGAGGCCTCCAGCCACGTGGACTGAACAGCTACTGGTTTCTTAACCTGTGGGCCTTCAGACTGCTATTGTTGGACTGTCATAAGCTACCCCAATAAATCCCCTTTTACTATAATCCATTCTATCAACTCTGTTTCCTCTAGAGAACCCTGACTAATACAGGGTCTAATATAAGATCACTATGGATGCACTCATGTCATTCAAGTCACATGACCTAATGTGAGGCAATTTATACAGAGTATAATTAAGTGGAGTCCAAGTCCTTGGATCGTGGAGTGCAGACACTGTTGTCTACCAACAGTTCTATCCAAGCTCCTTCTCCCTTGCTTGCTTCAACCATTGCCATCAAGGCAGTGCAGGTTCATCTCCAGCTTCTTCTTAGAGAAAGCCATGACCATGTAGAGTGGGAGGGAATACACCCGGAAATATCTGGGATTTTCTTTCCCTTGCTGATTAGTCATGTCTGCAAGGAATTTCTTTCTTTTTCTTTTCTTTTCTTTTGGCTACTCAAGATTTCCCATGGACCTGGTCTGGCTTTAAGTTAGAGCAGTCATTTGGAGTCCCTAAGAGGATATCACACACAAGCTAAGGACTCAGAGCAGAACTGCAAAAACAATGTGGTTCATTTGTTACATTATCAAGCCATCAAACAGCCTCGGAAGCCACCCCTACTGAACTTCACACACGATGGAATGAATCTCTGTGTATTTTAAACCCTGTCTAGTAGTATCCTCTGGGACCTGTAGCTGAGCACATTTACTAGAGCCCAAACAGTCCCCAGGTTGGTATGAAAGGCACGAGAAATCAATCCAGGGTCTCACTACAGAACAGGATTGAGTCTGGTTTTACCCGGAAGGCACCAGCAAGCCTTTCAGGGTGACAGGTGTGGTGAAAGAACACCCAGACACATGGTACGTGGGTGGCTGGCTGCACTCCTAGCTGAGGAGCCAAGTATGCTGCAGCCAGGCTAGCAAATGCTCGGCCAGGTAGACAAGAGAAGTAAAAACCCGGTGATCCAAAACATAGGTCTCTGGCAAGGTCCAGTGCCAAGGCGAGATGTGAGGAAGAGGATCGTCTCATGGTAGGAGCTGAGCCAAGTTCAGAGGCAGCAGCTGTGACTTCCCAAAGAGAAAGCATCCAGGGACATGGGACCTCTCAGGAGTGGCCCAAGTCTCCCCACACAGCCTTAGATTTACAAGATGTTGTCTGAGGTAAACACAATGTATAGAATTGGGTCAGCTCCTGGGCCATGTCATATTTTGCATGAATGGGGTGTAATTGTTCTCATAAGAACAAGCAAGAGTCCCTGAAGACAGAATTCATGCTTTCTTCATCTCTGCACCCTCCTTGCCCAGCAGATAGTTTAGTAACTCATTTACCTATTGTTTTGGAGACAGATAATAAAAATAATAATGGTATTTATTCAGCAGTTGTAATTGTGCTAGGTGTTGGGAACTAGCTCAGTTAATTCACATAAAATAGTTGCTATCATCATCCTCATTTTGCCAATAAAGAGAGAAAGGTTTGCAGAGGATATTTCTCCAGAAACCATGACTAGGGTGTGTAGCCTGCATGTAATACCAAGCCATCTTCCTCCAGAGAACAACAAAGTTATTCATTAAGGGAGGAAGTTAGCCATTAGTAACTTAAGATACTACTACAGAGTAACTATATTTTCTATTTTTTTTCTCTCACAATGTAGTAGGATTTAGGTTCCTAGAGCCTTAGGTCATCTCTTCCTTCTAAGAATAACTGGATAAGCTATGGTTTCAAAAGCCGGGGCATACAGACAATGAACTTGGGGAGTCCTAAGAATTATTAGAAAGTGAAGCTGGGCATCGTTGGAAAAGGATGGTGTGAGGGACCTTGGGAGCTTCCTGCCACACTCATGCCCCAGCATAGGGCTGAAGGAGCAGGAATAGCAGCAGGTGCAAGTTTCATGGACCCTTGTAAACCTGCATATCATGTTGTAATGGATGAGTGGAGAAACAATCTCAAATGACCATTAACATAGAACTTCCAGTTCACTCTTGTATACAAGTAGCACCCAGGAACCACTTTTAATGGGATCCAGAGAAATCAGGTCACCCAATGGGTCCTGTAGTCGCTGGTCGTGCATCAAGGGTATACTTCCAACAGAAAGTAGAGTCAAGAGAGACCAGTACTCATGAGGTAGCTGTGACGTGTCCCCAATGTTATGACTAACACCTGCCCTTCTGTTCATCTTTATCTGATTAGTAACTTATTCTTTTTTTCCACACTCTTATTTGAATCTCTGGAATACTGTTTTTTCATGCTTTATATGGTCAAGTTGTGAATTTTCAAAATTTTAACTCCCTAGTCCTTTTAAACATAAATTATGCCTTAAAAAACTCCTTTACTATCTTAGCTTACTGGGCTCAGTTAAAAGGAACAAGGCACACAGATCTTTCAACCCTTTTTTACTTAGAATTATTTCTTCTGCCAGATGTTTTATTTTGCCTCTCTTGATTTCTACACCTCAAAAGCCCTTAGGAATAGAGTTTAGCCAAGTTCTTTGAAGCTATATTTTAAAAAGGTTGCCCTGTATTCTAGTTTTCAATAAAATATTCCTAATTTGCAACCGGAGCCTCATCAGAATGGCCCCTAACTGTCCATGTTCTACCAGTGTTCTGATCACGCTAAGTAAGATGTTTCAGACCTTTTATAGATAAACTTAATTGTTCCTAACTTTCAGGGTTAATCCTTTGTCCTGAGAAACCCCTACCAAAGATAAGGCATGACTTTGACTTAGCAACATTAGGCGTATGTTAAAGGGTTGGAAAATGGTTACTTAATGGATAAGAGCCCAACTGTGGAAATCAAACATGCTGACAGTTAAATCACTTACCATCTTTAAAATGTTGAACAAGGTACTCAGTATCAGGGACATTGGAGCCAGTAATCCTGTGCTGTTTAGCAAAACACCCAAACTGAGTGAAAAGAACATTATAGATGTCTAATTCTCGAATGAGGATGAAGGTCAAAAAGCTGATCAAGGATGGGCTCCAGGGCATTGGTTTCAAACTGCCAACCTGCCATAGAATCCAGTCTTTGTGTCTCTCGTGCTTCTGAGACAATGGGCTTTCCAGGCATGTCCTTCTCATGATAACATAAGGAGTGGAAATGTGTGCCTACTCATTTTAAGCCTCTTCTTCTGCAATGTCTATTTAGCAATATCATCAGCCCAAGGAAGGCATGAAGCAAAGATCTATTAAAGGCTATGAAGGTGAACTCTCCTCAAGTGATGATGACCAGTGTGTGTAATATGTCATACTACTAGAGAGGAAGAGAATAATACAGAGATGATGATTTAGTCGACCCCATAGGTTTAATAGTCTCTCAGACAAAACTGACTTAATAATAGAAATTATAGGTAGAAAAATAAGTGATGAAATGCCCATTTTTTAATCCCTACAACCTGATAACATGTTCTTTTACAAGTCTAGGGGGACTTTGCAGACCTTAAGAATCTTGACATATGTAGGTGGGCTATTTTAACATTTGGTTGCTGTGGGAGGAAAACCAAGGAAAACAATTTAAAGGAGAAGGTGTTTCTTTAGCTCACAGTTTCAGAGGCGTCAGTCAGTGGTTACTTATCTTCATTGCTTCTGGATTCCTGTTGAGGTATGACATCATGGAAGAGACATATGACAGAGTAAAGAGGCTTACCTCACAGTGGCTGGAAGTAAAAAAAAAAGGGGAAAGCTGGTTGGGGGGAAGAATGTATACCGCAAAAGCGTGCCACATTTACCTACCATGTTAGTAACTTTCTTCTTGTAACAAAATACCTGACAAGAAGCAACGAAAGGAAGGAAGGATTTATTTCATATTATAGTTCACGGTTACAGTTCATCATGGAGGGGAAGGCATGGTGGAAGCTGGTCTTATTCAGTCCACAGTGAGTAACCAGGTCATGAATTCTTCTGCTCAGCTCACTGTCTCCATTTTATATATTCTGAGACCCAAGACCACAGGATGGTGCCACCACAGTTAGAGTCCATCTTCCCCCACCAATTAGCCTGATTTAGAAATGCTTCACAGATATGCCAAGATAGTTGTTTCCAGGTTGATTCTAAATTATGTCAAGTTGACAAAAACAGGTTAACCATCAAAAGTCCCAGCCCTTGTCAACTTGACACTGAACATAATATATTTAAGCGATAACCTTCCACTTTGTCCCCATAGACTCATGTCCATGTCAATGCAAAATGCATTCAGCCCAATTTCACAAGCTTTCATAGTCTTTAATTAGCTCCAACACTATTCAAATGTGTAGTGCATAATCTTTCAGGCAAACTCTTCTAGTAAATTCCTATAATATTAAAGAAAAAGTTACATACTTCCAACATGGAATGGCACAGCATAAATATCCCAAGTGCAAAATGAAGGAATGGGGTATAATAAGGAAAAATCAGCTCAAAGCATGACTAAAACCCAGCAGGGCAAATTCCAAATACTACAGCTCCATGTCGAGCATCTAAGGCTCCTGGTGGGATCCAGGCTCCACAAAGCTTGGCTAGCCCTTCTCCAAACAGTCTCTCTACTGAGGCAGCTCAGCTCTGAGCCTGTAGATTTACTTGGCAGATGTCCCATCATTCTAACATCTCCAACATCCTGGGTCTCCATTGCAGTTTAGGATTCATCTTCATAGGTTCACAGGACTCCACAGGGCCTCCGTGCAGTACTCCAACCCTGCTGCATATGATGTGCAATGACTCTCTATGATTCAATGACTCTCTAGAATCATGGTACAATATTCAATGACCCCTCCCCCAGTCTTGCAACTTTCATGCCTCCAAAACCAACACCGCATGGGCGATGTAGCAATGCTCTGCTGCCTGCTTGGAATTAAGCCTGTTCCCTTTTGAGCACAGTGATAGAGGTCTAAGGATACCTCACAGGTTGACCTTATCAAAACATTTCCCTCAGTAGTTGTGCTTGACCATAGAAAAAATCCTCAGTTGAAGTTTTCTTCCTTTGAGTGAATTTGGATTTTTACAGAATGAAGCTTCCTAGGGGTGAGGTTTGCCCTCAGGCCACCTCTCCTCTTGCCCCATTGCAAGAGGAAACTCTCTGTTCAGCTTCATTCCAGTTCTCATAGCATGGGCAAGATACAACCAGTTTTTTTTAACAGCACATAAAATGAACTGCCCCTAGCTCAGTTCCTGATAGAGTACTTGTTCCTCTCTGAAACCTCAGGAGCCAGCAGGCCTCCATGGTCCAGGCTTCTCTCATCATTCTTGTCTTCCAGGCTCCACTACAATGACCCATTCAGCTCTGCTTACAGTACTGAAGGACTTTTCTAGACCAAAATTCCAAATGCTTCCATATTCCTCCTGAAAGCAAGTTCCAAAGGCCTACAAAGTACATGATCAGGTTAATGACAGCAACAGTAACAATTGTCTATTATTATCATTGCTGTGAACTGGTAAAAAAACAATTTAAGTAAGGAAGGATTGGTTTCAACTTACAGTTTGGTTGCTGTCCATCACGGAGGTGAAGGCATGAGGGCAACTGGTCATATTCAGCCCACAGTGTGGAAGCAGAGAGTGAGGAATGCCGAGGTTAAACTCGCTTTCTTCTTTTTAATCATTCTGGGATCCTGGCCAGAATGTTACCACCACATATAGGGTGGTATCTACCACTTCAATTAACCTAATCTACAAAAATCCCTCAGAGACATGCGTAGAGATTTGTTTCCATGGTTATTCAAAATTTTGCCAAATTGAGAACCAGAGATTAGCTATCATGCCCACTGTCTCCAAGTGAACTCCAACTCCCAATGTCCTAGTATTCCTATCAATTCCCAGTAACACCACTACCCGGGGATCAATCTATCACTATCACATTTTCCGTTAGTTCCCTAAAACAATGCTTATCTCACAATGCAAAATGCATTCAGTCCATCTCCAAGAGTCCCCATAGTCTTCACAGTTCCAGCTCCGCTCAAAAGTTCAACTCTAAAATCTTCAATAATACTCAAGTGAAACTCTGCGCTGTGATCCCCTGTCAAAATCAGAAAACAACCTGCATGTGTGCAATATGCAACAATAATCTCAGCTCTTGGGAGGCTGAAGCAGGAAGATTATGACTTCAAAGTCAGCTTGGGCTGCATAATGAATCAAGACCTGGCTACATAGCAAGTCCCTAGATCAAAAGAAAATCAGAAACCAGATATCATACTTCCAATATGCAAGGCCACAGGGAAAACACTCCCAATCCCAAAGGTAAGAACAGGCGGAATAGAACAAAAACAAACACCAGACCCAGGTCTGGGGAGAGGGCTCAGCAGTTACAGGCATTTTCTTGTAAATCTTGGGTTCATTTCCCCAGTTACCCAAGTAAAGCCAGATGCACAAAGTGGTGCATGCATCTGGAGTTTGTTTGCAGTACCTAAAAGCCCTGGTATGCCCATTCTCTCTCTCTCGTTCTCTCTCTCTCTCTCTCTCTCTCTCTCTCTCTCTCTCTCTCTCTTTCTCTTTCCCCATCTCTCCATCTCTCTTTCTCTGTTCTCACTGTCTCAGTATGCAAATAAATAAATAAAATATAAATTTAAAAACACCCAGAAGAGCAAGCATTGAATACTATCATTTCATGTCCAGAATCTGGGGCACATGATGGTGTGGTATGAGATCAAAATGGACTAGTAATCTCTGCCCCTTTGGACTTTCTGGGTACAGTTCACAAGGCCACTTGCTTGGCTGACTCTGTTATGCACCTGCAGCCTCCTATGGCATTCCATGCTCCTGGAAGCTCTACTTCCAGACATCTCATGGGAACCTTGGCTTCACTCTCACTCATAAATGTATCCATCTTTCCTTCAATGGCTACCTTCAGGGATTCTGATGCTGGAACATATGGCCTTCCTTTGCCCAGGCCTGCCTCTGATATCTGAATAGAAGTGTTTTAGACCCCCCCCCCCAAATCTTTGCATTTGGTTTTCCTGCAAAATCAACATCATATGGAGATGTTAAGATCTGCTACCGCTTGATCAGTGGCTGGGTCCATCTGAACCATGGCTGTGGTGGCCTCTGAGTGTCTATATAGTGAAACATGATTTAAAAAAAATACTGGGGAAATAACTTTCTAGATGGATCTTTGCAACCAAGGAGCTCTGGAGGTATTTTCTCAAAAGTGACATCTTTCAAGTATATTGCTACTTTTATAACCTTGAGTCTGTGATGGGTAAGACCTGATCAATTCATGAGACAACCTAAAGATCTTTCCTGTTGGCTCCAAGCCAAGTACTTGTACTTCTTTTTAGTGCTATACTCTCTTAAGCAACCATGCTTTTCTTGGCTTTAACTTTATATATTTCTTTTTTGGCCAAATGACAAGTTTTTCAAATCCATCCACTCTGGTATTTCATCCTTGGTCTAAATCAGTATAAAAACAACCAGCAATATCTACACCACCACCTGAAAGCTTTGAAAATCTTTCCACCATATGATTGAGTCTCTTAACTTATTAATTCAGTTGCACACAAAGTCTCTGAGCCTGAGAAAAATATAGTGAAATTCTTTGCCTGAATATCGTATGAAAGGCCTCAATTCCAATTCCCAATAGTGTTCCCATCTAAAAACCTCAATGAGTCAGTTCTCTACTATCTCTATTCCTGTCAACATTTGAGCCTCAGTGCTCACACCAGGGTTGCACCAGTATCATCCATGAAGCATCACTAAACTCACAACGTTCTGGGACTTCTCTAGTCTGCATCTTCACACCTTTCCAAGCTTCTCCTATAAAGCAATTCCAAAGGCTTCAGAGCCACATCTCTTTTAAGTGTTATCACAGCAAAAACTCCATAGTTTTTCTAAGTTTGGTAAGCTTTCTGCTACTGTGACAAAAGTACCTGAGAAAGACAATTTAAAGAAGAAAAGGTTTCTTTGGTTCATAGCTCCAGAACTTTCCAGCTATGATCATTGCGTAGAACATCATGGCAGGGATATAAATGGAAAGTACAGAAGCTCACCTCAGGACTGTGCTAACGGATGTCAAAGGAGGTGAAGGCATGTGACCCTGCCTGGCTTCACACTATGGGTAAATCACAAATCATAGCAGCTGCTGTGTGAAATGCTCTGGTTCTGAGATGCTTCATGCTTCCATCTATGAAGCCCCTCCCCCATCATGAAACTCCCCACTTCCCCTGAGGTCATAGGTCATCTAGCTCTTCTGAACCTATCTAGGAAAGATGACCCTCAATTAGTTGCTATCCAGTTTGATGTTCTGAGGCTCTTCCTATGCTCTTCCCAACAACCTGCATAGAACAATTACCACTTCTCTTTTAACAAAACTTTCTCTGGTTATGCAACACACTGGCTTTGACTAGCCATCCTCTGGGAACTAGCTAAGCTTCTGCACGTTATTTTTATGTAAGGAAAGCTCTTCAGTTACATATCATTAAGTTCACACAAGGTATAAAGGATAAATTAACTCCACCAATTTAAATTTGTTACTTAGGAATCAATGAGGCAACAAATGCTATTATTATTTATTAACTTTATGGGAGAAAAATACATCTATTTTTCCCTCCCGAAGAGATGTTATAAGGCATCATTTGTCCGCAATTAAGTAAAATGATGAATTGTTAGAAAAATAAATGAAAAAAGAGGTCTCAAATCTTAAGTATATTTATGCACACACATAAAATTCTCATTAAAAATTTCTGCATAATACTTTATTTAGTCCAAAATTAAGAACTAAAGTCTCTTCTAGGCAATTATGACTGTGGTATTGATGTGTTTATGTAGTATTTTACTTTAGAGATTATTAAGTTTTTATATTAATTTTTAATTTAATAAATCGAGTTTCAGAGAAAATATCAGAAACTCTGCCAGCATGAACAAGCCCTCAAAGAGAGTGCGCCTTGCCCTGCTGTTTAGTGTGTTTTTAAAGTCTGGTGACATATGTCCAATCTTCGAGGTCACTGATTCTTCCTTCGGCTTTATCAAGTCTTTTGTTGAAGCCTGTCGTAGAATTTGCAAGCTCAGCTATTGTATTCTTTATCTCTAGGATTTTTATTTTGAAATGATTAACTTTTATTTCTCTGTCAAACATCTCATGCTGTTCATGAATTATTTCCCAAATTTCACTTAATCCTCTGTCTGTATTTTCTTGTAATTCCCTGAACTTCTTTAAGAGGATTATTCTGAATTCTTTGTCAGTCATTTCATAGATCTCCTCTTCTTCTTGGTCTGTCACTGGAGATTTATGAGTTTCTTTTGACTGAGTCATGGTTCTCTGATTTTTCATAATCCTTGCGTCCTTCTGTGGATGAGACGACATCCTCTCCAAACATTTGCAGGTGTTCTTTGGTGGTGAAAAACATTTACTAGTTAGTCTAGCCTGGGATTCCGGATGGGCCGGCTGGTTGCAACCCAGACATTTGAAATTATCCAATCAGAGGGGGAAAAAAAGAGAAAAAAAAGGAATGAAGAATGCTTAAGGGTTTTACAGAATAGCATCTACAGAGCAAGTGTACACATCACTAGACTTAAAGAGGGAGCAGACAAATGAATAGAAGGGTTATTGACAGAATAAACAGCATAAAATTTTCCAAACGTGAAGGAAAATGTGAATGTGAAGCACAAGAAAGCAAAAGGACAGAAACCACATTTAATTTAAACAAAATTACCAGAAGTTTTATTACACTCAAGTTGTCAAAGATCAAAGATCAACAGAGATCCTACAAACAGCAAAACTCAAAGAAGCTAATCACACATAAGGCAATGCCAATATATCTAGCAGCAGACTTCTCCACAAAACAAAATTACAGGACAGCAAAGTGGGATTATATTTCAAAAGTACTGAAGGGGAAAAACATAACCCTGCCAAACAAGACTGCTGGAACCATAAGAGCTATCATTCAGACTTAAAGGAGATAAAGACTTTCTCAAACAAAAACTGAGAGACTGCTTCACTGCTCGGCCTATCTTGTGAGAGATGCTTAAAGGAGTCCTTCGCACAACAAGAAAAGGATTTTGATGGGTAACATGAGACCTTCTGAAAGTATAAATCTCCCTGGTATGAGTAAGCATTGAATCAAACACAGAATCCGCTGATACTATAATTGTTAAATGAAAGTCCCTTATAACTTACAAAATCTCTTATAACATTACTTATATGATGGTTGAAATGGAATATTATTAAAGATAATTATAATTTCCCAAGCCATGTAAGATTTTTTTAAAAGTTACAAAAATTATATGTAACTTCAGAAAGTCAATGTTGGGGGCAATAGAAAAAAGTACAAAATTTTTAATGATCAATATTAAGATGTCATCAGATTAAAATGCCTTGTAATTTTAGGATATTATTGGGAAGTCTCATAGTAACAACTGAGCATAGACCTCTAGTAAATTCATTAAAAATGGAACGACAGTGAATAAACATACATGGCTAAAGGAAAAGCCTGTAACCACAAAGAAAAACAATAACAAAGAACTTATAGAATAATTCAAAAATAATGGACAAAATGACAGTAATATGTTATTATCTTTCCATAATTACTTTGGCTATAAATTGATTTATTTTTCCAATTAAAAAACATAGAGTGACTGACTGGAATTAAAAAAAAACTCAACCAGTTTCTGCATACAAAATACTCATCTTACCTGTAAAGATGTGTATAAACTGAAAATGAAGGGACGGATAATGATATCCCATGCAAATTATTTTTTAAAAAAACAGGAGAAGCTGTACTTATACCAGAGGAAATGGGCTTTAGGATGAAAACTGTAACAAGAGACAATGAAGATGATTATATAATAATATAGGAGTAAAATCAGCAACAGGGTAATGATTCTAATACACACCCCAAATCCAAGCTCTGGAAACATAAACTAAATACAACTAGATCAGAAGGAAAAAATGGCCCACAATACAATAGTAGTAGAGGCCTTCAACATTTCACCTTGAGGGATGGCCAGATTGTGCAGACACAAAGGAAGCAGATGTAAACTCTACTCTAGACCATATAGACCATATGTGCATTTATAGAACATTCCATCCAATAGATAGGAAATACACATTCTCAGATATTCCAGGTAAAGAGATAACTACATCCCTGTGTTTGTTCCAACCCTATTCGCAACACCCAGAGCATAGAATCAACCAGAGTTCCCTGTAGTGGATGAATGAATACAGAAAGGTGGTCTATAGTAGAACAGTATTTCACCATTAAAAAAAGAAATCTTATCAGTTACACCAACATGGATGCAACTGCACCCCATCCTGTTAAGTGAAAGTAACCAAGCCCACAAAGACAAGTACCACATGGTCTCACTCATGTGTAGAATATAAGAACATTGAAAAGGGAGGGAGTAGAAGAATCTGAGCCAGATGATAGGGGTGAGTGAAAGGATATCTAATCACAGGTGGACAGAAGGTTTTTTCTTAATTGCGAGTATAGGCAAAATAATAGGAGAGGAGAAAGTGGTTTCCTGGAACTGGGGCAGTTTTTGAGGAGAGAGAAGGAAGAAAAATAAGGAATGACTCTGGTTACAGATTTTCTTTTTTGGATGGTGAAAATGTCTTTAACGTGACTGCAAATAATGGATGAACAACTATAAATACACTAAAACTAATGGATGGATGATACACTTTAAGTAGGTGAATTGAATTCCACATGAATTATGTCTCAATAAAGATAATTCTGAAATAAAGTTTGGAACAATCAAGTGCTAATCCCTAGTTAAGAGGTAAACTGCACGCTGCCTGGAAGAGTTTATTGACCAGTTGGCTGTGAATTTACAGCGTTCATAGGCTCACTTAGTGTATTGCTCTGAAGTCAGCATTCAGACGGATACGTAAGATTAAGTGCATGGCATTCAAACCAAAATTGCACAAATTAAAAGTCCATGATGATACAAGAAATCTGACAAATGGGGAAGGCTGACTGACATTCTTGGAGCTAAAGAAAGTTTTAAGAAGATTCAGAGAAACCAGGTAAATCAACCCTCCTGGTCAATGACTAGTCACTGACTTCCAGAGACTTTGTGGGATCGAGATCAAGAGTCATTAATCATACAGATGAGTCTTCAGTTCTTGAGACAGGGCTAAATTAGAAAGCAAGAGAAAGGGAGGAAAAGATCAAGTAAAAGAATGGTCTACAAGAGAAGGTCAAATGGAGAAAAATATAAGCACCCATGAAGTGAAGAAGGAGTAGCAGAATATACTAGGCCAGCAAAGAAACATGATTCTTTGACAAGTCAAGTCTGTTTCATAGTTGGTATGCAATAAAGTGTTTTCAAATGAGTTGTGATTGGAGGAATACCAAAGAGTCTACACAGAAGGAATGGATGGAGCAGCACCCAATGACAGAAACTCTAGTCCTATAGAACATAGGAAATCTCCAAGTCCAACAAAGATGGAAAAGAAGGAAATAACCACTGGTGGGTTCTCACTTAATTCAATAACTTAAAGGACCCTTATCAAAAAGTAGACAGAATGATTTTTAAAAGTTATTATCAAAAGTGGCCACAACAATAATAATTTTCCTGTGACCAAGAGTAGCATAAGCTGGCCACAGGACTCTAAGGTCTAGCCCTCTGTAATTCTTTAATTGTACATAAATAATGTATCATCAGTAGCAGCTGGTCTTTGGGTCCTTTTTTTCCCTAGTTGTTGAATAAGTCAACTGATTCCTTCGTTTTCTAAATTATTTAGAATGCCACCAAAAATCCTAGAGTTCTTACCTACTTTCTCATAACTAAAAAGACAGTACTAAAGATGCCTATTTTGATAGAAAGCTACAAAAAAAAACCTGCGCATAAATGTCACTTAAAATTCTACAAGTTAATATTTTTATGTGGGAAATGAATTCTAAAAATAATTATTTATTAATAACAATACCACCACATAGGGTTGTTCTGAGAAATAAATATGTCAGTATACACATTTCAAAAGAATGTGACCAGTGACTGGCATTCAGGAATTAATGTTAATTGCTATTGGTTTTTACCAAGTCCTACAAATAAACCATCAGGAGCAAGCAGTAGCCAAGAGTGTTACCTTGCTCTCCCTGGAATATTACTCTGCTATCAGACCTACGTTCACTTAATAAAAGATGGATGAGAAGCACTTCCAGAAACTTCTGTGTCCACCATTCATCCTGAGTCAGAGAACAATGCTAAACACCAGTGTTGATGGAGGCAAAAGAAACCCCCCTCTTCTATCATTGACCCTTGCAATTTCATGATAGCCTAACCAAGTAACAGAAATAATGGCCTTGGTCGTTGTAAGATTCTGTTGAAAACTGAATAAATGCTCTCTAGCTCTTCAGACTTTCCCAGATGGAGACCAAATGTTAAACAAATGATAAAATTTTAAACCTACCAATGAAATGTTGAAGTTCCAAAGGACTAGACTGCATTAATAGAGTGTATATTTGTTTAATAAATGTTTATATTCACAATTATCCTATTTAAAAAATATGTTTGGACATTTTGTCATACTTTAACAAAAACCAAACAATAAAGTAAGAAATCTGTTATTAGCTTTCAACCAGATCCTAGATCTATGAAACTAAAAAAAAAATGCATTATAATAATGATTTTTTTAAAGTATACATAATAATTTTAAAAGTTATTTTCAATAATTTTTGCAAAAATAATCTTTCTTTCATAAAATGTTAAGGATCATAAAGTAATATATGTAAAAGCCTTGTTTAAAAAATACAACTTATTATGCCAACACATTATTTTCTGTTTCAAATGTTATAATGCTTATGAGTACAATCATACTAGCTAGACATATGCATGTGCAAACATGAACATATGCTTATATACTGCATAATATTGTTATTATATAATACTTTATCATCTATTATACTATGTGTTAGAATTCTTTTTTATCCTTTGAATCTATTTTTCTCAAATAATTTTAACTTTTGATAAGAAGACATAAAATTTATGGAAATTACAATAGACTTTTCTGACTGCACTAACATAGCGTGAGGATAAGGTCAAGAAATTATATCTGGCTGAAATTTAGCAATAAACTAATAAGAATAAACAACCTTAACTATTATATCATTGTTCCATACTAAGAGACTTTAGAAATACGTTGCAGTTGAGAACAAGGTATATTACAAATCCGATCATGGAAACTGAGTAATGAGAGCATTATAGCTTACTTTGTGTGCGCTAACGGTGACAAATTTTAAGAAGGAAGAAACAATTTGAATTTATTCAACTTTTTTAAAATAATAAGGAATAAAAAAAGTATCTGTATCTGGACAGAAATAGCCTCAGAGTGGAATTTTGAGTACTAAAGCCAAACACCCACATCAGGCTGCATTGGTAAAGTCTGTAAACCTTCTCATAAATGAGTTAATTGATAAGTTTGGCTATGATGGGAATCATGGCTGCCAGGGAAGCTCTTGCTTGCCTTCAGCTTGGGAAGAGGCCCCTTGGGATCCCACCTGACCCCAGGAATACATCCATGCAGGACAGCTTCGTTTTCCTCATTCAGTATTAATGGAGTAAGGAACATGAAGGAATTTTGTTGTACCCCAGGAAACTGGGTGAATTTCCCTTTTACACTGTAGATGAAGGAGTTTCAAATTTTGATATATCTAAGTATGGAAGGTTTCTAATGAAAGCACACTTCAGACTACTTTGAAAGAACTTCAATCACAGGCTTTCAGATTCCCAGATCAGCCTCTCCGGATCCCTATTCGCCTGTGGTCTCTGGAGGAGGAAGAAAATCCAGCCTCATACATCAGAAAAATCCTAATCCAGACGAGCTGGAGAGCCACCCTCTACCAAGCTTACCAGGGCACAAGGCAGCCGTTTTCTCTGTACCTTGGTTAACACTGTGTAACCTCCTTTATCTAGAATTCTAAGGGATAAATCCATTAACAACTGTAATAGAAGCTGGTCCCATACATCCACTTTGTAGTCAACTTTTTCAGTAAGAAGTAAAAAAAATTGAAAATATATGATAATATATTGTAAGACAGAAATAATGAAAACAGAGGAAGCAAAGTGATTTACAGGGTCTTTGAACGATTTTCTTTCCACTTAGGACTTTCAAATTTAGAGTTGAGTGGTTTAAGATTTTACAATGTAAAGCAGGAAGAAAGGTCTGTTTCTTCATTCACAGTTTCTTTTTCTTTTTTTTTTTTTTTTTTTTTTTTTTTTTTTTTTTTTTTTTTTTTTTTTTTTTTTTTTTGGCTTTTTCGAGATAGGGTCTCACTAGCTCAGGCTGGCCTGGAATTTACTGTGTAGTCTCAGGGTGGCCTTGAACTCACAGCGATCCTCCTACCTTTGCCTCCCGAGTGCTGGGATTAAAGGCGTGCACCACCACGCCCGGCTAGTTTCTTTTTCAATAAGATCATCCACAAGATGAAACCTTAATCAGATATCTGAGACACTGACTGCTCACTTTTTTCCTTCCTGAGAGAAATGACTACATTCTACTCACATTCAGTCAAGATTACTACTTACTCTGCAAGGGATGTAAAGATCCCAGAGTCAGGGACAGAGTCACGCCTGGGAGTGGGTTTGGGGTAATTAAGTAAATTCCACTGTGAGCCTCCAGCTTTTCTGGGCTACTGAATTTTGAGAAGCCTGAGGGCACCTACTCAGCTCGGCCTTCCTATGACAAGTACCTAAGACCTGGATGACCCTTGTGACAGGAGCATCATTTGGCAAGTAGCAAGTCTTCTAATCAGCTCTCTACACAATGCTGCGTGGGTGCCATTGCTCAGCTCAGAGCTGCTGTGCTCACATGTATGTGGATAGAGGTCCTTCAAACAGTCACACGGGCCACCCTGTTCCAGGTGACAGAGCTCCTTTAACCTAGGTGTTGTCCTAAAGAGGTCAGAGAACATTTATCTCATCACAATTCTGTTCATGATCCTGATGAAACTCAAGATGATGCCCACACTTTGTGATTACTTACCCTGTGCTCATTACCCACATTATCAAGAAGATAAAAAGGGTGGGGCTGGAGAGATTGCTCAGTGGTTAAGGCACTTGCTTCCAGTACCCAAGACCCTGGGTTCAATTCCCCAGTACCCACATAAGCCAGACACACAAAGTGGTGGCCCTGGCATCATTCTCTCTCTCTCTCTCTCTCTCTCTCTCTCTCTCTCTCTCTCTCTCTCTCTCTCTCTCTCTCTCTCTCTCTCTTTCTCTCTCTCCTTGAAAATGAATAAATAAAATAAAATAAAACACTGATTAACTATGGAAGACTTTGGAAAGCCTTTGCCAGTAACCATGTAAATCTCCTTTTCAAACCCTGGGGTAAATGGAATGGGATTGAATTATTAGAAAAAGATCACTGTTTTGGACTTGTTATCAGAAAAATAGTTGACCAAATTATGCTTAGAAAAACACATGCAAGCAAATATTTAAGATAATCTAGTATTAAAAATTTTGACTTAGGAATTTTCTTCACTTCTCCTGTGTGGATTTATAGAACTATGGAGGATAAACATGTAGGATAGCAATTTTTCTCTTGTAGGTTCTGAAGATTTCCGATATCTACTCGTACATGACAGCTTCCTGAGATTTGGACAATAAATGCAAATCATAATACTAACACTAATATACAGTTTTCTAAACAAATTCAAATCATGACAAGCTGAGTTAACCAAGGCCAATGCAAGTATTTTAAAACTTAATTGTTATAAAGAATCTCGGTCAATACCATTGGCAATAATGGATGGGTAAAATTCATTCCACTAAGGTTACTTTAATCTACTAACCCCATCTCTAGCAATTGATGCAAAATTGTCCTGTCTAGCAAACCACAGTCATCAGTCTCTGTCTCTTGGTCCCCATGTCAAGCCCTAATCTATAAAATCTTTCAAGAGTAACTTTTATATGTGAAAATAACTATTGGTGTTTACTGGTTTTCCCTTTAGTTAAGACTTAAGGTTTCTTGTTGAAATTCTCATGATTTGATCATTTCAAATACTTCTATTAAAGTAAAATATATCAAAATACCTTTTGTTGAAGCTCTTTCTGCCATTTCTGTATTTTTATAGAATATGGGAACATTGAACCATTTCTCCTGAGAAAGCATCTTATTGAAAGATGGAGAGCAATACCCATCAGAGTTGCAGGGAAAACTACTAGTTTGCTACATTAATCATGATGATTATAAATCTTATTCCTAAAATGATCTCTTTTCACAAAACTCATTTTGCCAATGCTTCCAGGCAAGTTCCAACATTTTCCTGAACACGAGAAGATAATTCCCAAAAGAAGGTTCCAGGGTCTGAATAATCCATCCCTGTGTTAGTGTGGAGAACCTGTCACGTTTGAAGAGCTGTTTTACTGTGAAGTCTGAATTTCCATTGAGAATCACTTATTTTTCAAGCACTGGCCTAGAGTCGTTATGGGCAAAATTAATGGAAAAGTGGATTCCAGACTAAACCCACACCTTTCTTGAGAACAGGAGAAGATCCCATCCTTCCTTTTCTCCTTTGTGACTTTCACATTGAATGTGATGTCACTGAACACTAACACTGGGCCTGTTCCATTTTCCACATCTAGACAAACGATAAGGGATGCTGGTTGAAGGATGATAGATAGACCAGGAAGAAATTAACTTCTAGGTTTAACTAAAATGCTTCAAACCTCATACTCTAGCTTCTTTCTTTTGCTAAGAAATACAGAGGTTGCTGTAGTCATCACACACCAGAGGGAACGACCACTTGCATGCTAGAAATGTGGGAGTCTTGTCAGCCAAGAGCAATAAGCCTATTGTTAATCAGTGGCTGTTAGACAGTGTCTCAGATGGAGAGCAGCTCCCCAAGTCTGGAGGAGCCATGAAAAAGAGAGGCTCGCCCTGCCCTGGAGATCCCAGAGGTTTTGAGATGGTGAGTTAGGAACACAGCTCAGAGCAGGAAAGGGCCAAGACTTACCTGGAACACTTGGGGTAAATTGTTAAATAGAGCCTGGCCAGCACTCACTTTGTATCTGACGCCTCTCACTGTACCATTTTTGCTTAAAATGTTCACTCGCCTCGTACCAAAAGCCTTCTCACTGGCTGCCCTGGCTAGCACCAGCATGTGATCCTGCTCTTTCTCACGCCCATCGCTCTCCGATGCCAGGTGGCCATTGTGCTGTCCCTCGAAATCACTCGGTCCATCTATCACCCCACAGACACTGGCACACTCCGAGTCCAGGGAGCCGGCCGGGGGTCCATCTTCATAGACCTCCTTCAGAACTCGCCCACTGTGAGAAGATGCGATCCGAAACCGGACTTTCCTTGGCCTGTCGCTGTCTGACTTCATCTCCCTTTTCAGCATGGTCACCTGCACCCAGAGAACACTTCACATCATTCCAGTCCAGGTGAGTGTCCACCTCATCCCCTGACCACACAGCACTAGCAGCTGGATCCCAGCGCTCAGACAGACACCCACATCCAAAGGAAAGCGCAGTCTCAAGACATGGAGTGTCTCTGCTATGAATAATAGATGTGTGTGTGTGCTATGGTTACCGTTAAACTAAACCTGCAAAGTGATCCCAGCCACTTAAATAGTTAATGGCCTCGGTGGACTCTTTAACAAGAAAGTGGCATACCAGGAGACAGAGACTGGGTATGAGCTAAGGAAAAGAAAGACTTGAACTTCAAAAGCAATGGTGAGTGTTGAAAAAGGTTTTTTGCAGAAACCACTCTACAACGTTTTGTGCAGAGAGTAAAGGTCAGAAATCAAAAAGGGAATCAAATGTGTAGGACAATGACGTGTCACAGACTTGTCCCAATGGTAATGTCTACTTTCACACCTCGTAAATGATCTTTCCAAAGCAAATATGCTTCATGTCTGCAGACAGCGACCAATATTAACTCTTAGGAAATGATTAATTAGACTTCGTCACATGGCATGAGGTGAGTTTTCAAGTCCATCTTCATGTTCAAGGAGCTCTGCTTACAGACAGATTGAAAAGAAAGAACCTCTGGCTAGCTGTGTTCCCGCCTCATACAGGGAGGGCTTGGGAATGGAAAGATGGGACAGTGAGGGAAGAATGGAAAATGCTCCCAGCCAGCCAGATCAGCCAAAGCAATCCAGACAATCAGCACTGGGAAACTTCATCCCATCGCTCACACGTAGAGCTGGGTCCCCCTGGCGCTGTGCTAAGTGTATTCTCTATCACTTTGCCAAGGACTGGGCACCTTTTAAGTTGTAAGATCATATTGAAACATATGCTAGAGTGAGTGACCTGAGTCACTGTACCTCCAGAAGGAAGGAACAACTAACCCACACCCTGTGCTTTCTATGTAATTGTTATTGTTTTAACCTAAAACTTAGTTTATATTTCCTTCAGAAAATTCAGAGAATAATAGCAAACGTTGAAAATAAAATTATAATCTTACTAGAGACATTGATTATTTTGTGTGTTCTTCTGGTGTGAATGGCAGCACTATTTTAGTGCTCACAAAACTTACTTTGCTCAGCTTTTTGGACTTAAGGAGAGAAAGAATCAGTGCCGGCCTTGAAGCTTTGACTGGTGGAAAATGAACAGAAGTGATGTGTCTTTTATGGACAAAAGCCATGAACCAAGGCTATTTCTCTTCCTTCCCCATTGTCTAGCTCAATGATCTCTGAGAAATCTTAAAGCCAGAGGCTGAAGTCATCAGAGAGATCCGCAGTCACCACTGGTCTGCATATGATTGTGTTGTGAACAAAGTGTGTGAACCTTTGTGGTGCTCAGCAATGGAGATTAAAATCTGGGGACTGTTGATTACAGCAGTGATCACTACTTGGAACACTCTGTGTGAAATATAGAATCACACTGCATCTATTAACTCTTTTGCTGTTTTATTTGACAATAAATAGTCTTACTTTCTGAAATTATTTCTGAAAAACATGAATTCAACTTGATTACGCTAATGTCTGTACCTCCCCCACTTACAGTTATATATTCTGAAAAGTATGGACATTTAGACTAATACAATTGAATTAATTTTTTTCCCTAATGCCACTGTATTTCCTGACTTAAGTTCTCTTACATAAACTTTTTGTGGAAGACTAGTTGTCAGTCCATTGGACTTTCAGCTCATCTTTGAAAGAGTTGATTCAATTAGTAACATCATTAAAATATTACCTGTTACTATATATGTATGTATATATATGCATATTATATATTTTCCGCATGTAAGTTTAAAATGTCCTAAAATTTCTAGCCATTGGAATGAATTATCTCCAAACTTCTCACATTAGCTGAAACATGTCTAGGGGGAGAGATGATATGTCTGGTAAATAATATGCTCTTAACAATTCATGCATCTATCTTCAACTAAAATGAAATTAAACTGTCCTCTGTGGCAGATAAATCTTTGCAATTCATCATTCCTTTAGTCAATGAGTATTTCAAAGTGTCTCTTGAACACCATTGGAGAATTAAAAACAGTAAGACAGTGGGCAAATATAAGGAGCAATACAATCATGGCACATCTTCTTCTTAACATGAGACCTACACAGAATTGCTCTAGTAACACTGTACAGTTTGCATTCCTATGGACTTCTTTCTCTTGAAAGAAATGCATTTCTTGTCATCTCCAATGCATGGCATCTATACCATCCAATCTCGTTCTGTTTAACATTTGTTCCAGGCTGTTCCATGTCACCATAGAAACTTCTCACTGTTTCATTCATCACCATTTTTCATTGTATACATATTACTTTTCGTGTCTTAATCCCTTCACCAGCTTGGCCTATTGCCTTTACCATAAATAGCTTTCACTTCCTTTTAATCTTATAATCATTCATTTGACAGTATTTATTGAACACCTATGGACTGACTGCCAGAGCATTGCTAAGGTTTATATCTACATGGGTGAACACAGTAGGCATGATCTCTGCTTTAGAAATAGATTTAAAACATACTAATGGTGAAATAAATAAATAAGAATTACAAAAAAATACAAATGTGAATACAGTGACATAATAAAATAACATAATAACATAATAAAAGAGGCCACTTGAGACCAAGTGGACACAGCAAGCTCTTGAGAGAGAGGAGACATGATGCTGGCGTGTGAAAATTAGAAGATATTCCACATGTACAAACTTGATGAGCAGGGGAGTAGTTTCATAGCTGCGGTAGTATATGCAAATGTTCTGAGGAGAAAACCAATTACTTTGTTCAGAGAATAAAACGTATAGCAAAACATCTGAAAACAATTGTAACTTCCATTTTATCAAGCTCTCCTCAAAAGAGAACAAGACCAGAGGGCTGGAAAAATGGCTCAGAGGTTAAGGCATTTGCCTACAAAGCCAAACAACTTGGGTTTGATTCCCCAGCCCCCACATAAAGCAAAATGCACAAAGTGGTACACACATCTGGATTTTGTTTGCAGTGGCTAGAGACCCTGGTCCTGGTCCACCCTTTCTCTCTCTCTCTCTCTCTCTCTCTCTCTCTCTCTCTCTCTCTCTCTCTCTCTCTCTCTCTCTCTCTCTGTGTGTGTGTGTGTGTATGTGTGTGTGTATGCATGGGTCTATTTGCAAATAAAATAAATAGATAGCTAGATAAATTTAAAAAGAGAAAGAACAAGACCACTGAGTCTTTCCCTTAACCAAATTTTTATCTGAAAACATGAAACATGCCATGTTACCAACAAATAAATATTTCACGTATTGGCATGTTTAATACCAATGGGCATCTGTTTAAAATGATGTTATGAATTCCAGAAGCTCCTCAGAGCATACAGCATTATATTAATTAAACTAGGATAACTTTGAAATATACTATTAATCATAAATTCAAAAATATTATTTTATAACATATTCATTTACTTTCAAGCAGAGAAAGATAAAGAGAAGAGAGACAGAGAGAGAGAGAGAGAGAGAGAGAGAGATTGGGCATGCCAGGGTCTCCAACTGCTGCAAACAAACTCCAGATGCATGCACAACTTTGTGCATGTGGCTTCACATGGGTACTGGGGAACCAAACCCAGGTTATTAGGCTATGAAGACAAACACCTTAACCACTGAGCAATCTCTCCAGCCCCCTAATTCAAAAATATTTTTAAACACCCTTCTTCAGTTACCAATAGAAACACTAAACTATCAGCTAGATTTAAGCCTGGATAGTTTTCGTTTGTATCAGGTTTTTTATTAGCATTTCATAGGGAATCAGAATATAATGTTTAAACTCACCTTGTCTTTAAAATACTGGCCAAAGCACCAGTATATATCTAGTCTTTTTGTATAGTGAGAAACAATTTTAGCCAAACCCAGGCGTTGGCGCATACATTTTTAGACCTTGAATCATAGTAAATGTGTGCAGCATAATATTTACTCATTTATTTTTTGTTCTTGAAAACACTAGAAACTGATCCATGAGAGTGAGACAGGACCTCTGCTTGTCAGCAAAGTGATTTTGCTTTCTCCAGCAACACTGTCACTGGAGATGAAATAAACGATGATTCACCCCACAACGTGCTGCTCTCAGAACTTCTGCTTGCATGCAGGGAATGACCAATTGTCATTTTTAATGACATTGGTGTTTAGAGAAAGAGAAAGATTTACTAACTTTCAGTGGAAGTAGGAAATAAGCAATCTCTGAAATACGACTGCTTCTTGAAGTATTCCTATCCAACACAAATCCATATGTCAAATTTCATGACCCACCTCTGAATTTGAAGTGTAGAGAATTTCTAAACAAAAAAGATGCTATGTGTATTCAAAAAAATATTCTTAAACAACCTTTGTCATTTTACACAAAAAAAGTAAAGAAGGGTTGCTTCTTAGAGTGCAGATTACTGGCTAAGGATGTGGGTATGTGTGTCATGATTATCTGGTTTGAATTTTGCAACTGCCATTCTGAGGAACTTTGATAAAGTTGCTTAAATTCTCTGATCCTCAGTTGCACGTCTGTCATATAGCTACCATTTCATTCAGTGTTTAAATGATTAAAAAGAGTGATTGATATGAAGAATTGCTGTGTGCTCAGCAGCAAACGATAATTCTTATCAGGTGTATAAATGACCTAAACATCCATACTCTTCTGAGGATAGGCAGGGATGGAACCTGGTAAAGCTAAATACAGTGCACCCCCCTTATGTTCCTGCTCTGAATCTAGGGATTCAAGGTTAGACCCTTCAGTCATCATGTAGATCCTGAAGAAGGTCTCCTGTTTTTAGCAGCCTCTCTTCTTCTGTACATCTCTGTATGAGTGTTTCATCCATAGGAAAAAGTAGCTGGAGGCCAGAGATTTCAACACTGGCTTACTGGCTGTCACTATGCATACTGAGCGGGCATGGGAACGCTTGGATTCCTGGGACTTTTAGAGACTCAGGCTACACCTAGCATTTCTTAAATGACTACATGTGTTCTCTAAAAATTAACACAGCCAAAGATGCAGAACCAAGAGTTCCCTGAGCAGCAACTTCCCCAGACTTTTATAACTCATGTTGTATCTTTGACTTCCACTGCGTCTTAAAAAATATTTTTCATATGAACAGTGTTCAGAGAAATGTTTGTTGAATTTAAATGAGCTGTTAGATATTGATATCAGAACCAAACTTAGGAGAAAGGGACCGTACATACCCTCTCTTTCTGTTCTGCTTCTACTTCATAGACTTGGTGGAAAATAATGTTTGTTTACATTTAAGGCAAAAGATCTGTCATAAAATGTTACCATTCTCATTAAAAGCACCACCTAGACAACAATAGGGACTGTGGGATGCTAGAACGAGCCTATAGAATCCAAGTTCTGAAAGAAAATGGAGCAAGAGGACAATTTGTGCACAGAAAACTTGACTTGGCAGCATCCACCTGATACGAGTCAAGTGGCTCAGACTTCTGGTCCTCTTAGCACCAAGTAACTATAAGCCCAAGAGTAATTGTTAAGCATAAAACAAGATTTTGTTATTTTCCCCTTAAGTCGGGAGTTTTCATGTATTCTCTGCCTAAGATTCTTTAAGCTGGAAGGGGAAACAAAGATTGCTTTTATGTTCTTCAAACAGCCTTTATGTATCAACATATATATATATATATATATATATATATATATACATATATACACATACACAATGTACATATACATGAATATATACAGAGAGACACTAAAAGATCTATATAACTGCATTTTCACTCTAAGATATTAGTGTATGAATTCTATGACCCATAATTTTTGTATAAGGAGATAATCAGTGAATGAAATTGTGTAGATTTTTATCCTACGCATAGGAATTTGCTTCTGAAAAGTCTGATCGAAACCATAACCAAAGCAAATCCAACTGCGAAGGAGTGGAGAAAAGGTCAGACAAAACGAAAGAAGCTATTGAAGAAATATAGTAAGCCCTTACCTCAAAAAAACAAAAATGGAAAGAAAAGAATTAAATACTGAGGCTAACTCAGCGATGCTGACTGGATCTCACTCTATCTCATAAGAACAAAGGTTTAATCTTGAGATTAAACCAAAATCTGGGTAGAAATAGAACAGAGGGACAGAGTCATGGTGAATTAGAAGGTTTGCCTCAAGGACCAGACATACACAAGCAGGTTGCTTGTGTAGCATGTGGAAGACAATGGATTTGATCTCTAAACAAAATAAATAAATAAATATAAGAAAAAAAATGAGGAAACGTAGAAAAAATAAAAATGAAAATGAAAAGTAAAAAGAAAGAAGAGAAAAAGATGGGGCGGAGAGATTGCTCAGCAGTTAAGGCACTTGCTTGCAAAGCCTAAGGACCTCAGCTCAATTCCCCAGTACCCATGTAAGCCAGATGCACAAAGTGGTGCATGCATCTGGAGTTTGTTTGCAGTGACTAGAGGCCCTGGTTTTCTCTCTCTCTCTCTCTCTCTCTCTCTCTCTCTCTCTCTCTCTCTCTCTCTCCTTATAAATAAAAAAAATAAAATATTTTTTTAAAAAAGAGCAGAGAAAAGGAAAAGAAAAACAAAATATCAGGCTAGGATACTGCTATATTTTTATGTGTATGTGTATAGTATATGTGCTGTGGTATGGTGTGTGTGTGCATGTGTGGATGCAGATGTGTGTTCCCCATGGGTGTGCATGCAGAGGCCAGAGGAGAATGGCAGGTATCTTTGATGGCTCACTCTGTTTCCCTGAGACAGAGTTTTTCACTAAACACACAGCTGCTGTTTCCATAGGACTAGCTGACCAGCAAGACCCAGGAATCCTCAGGTCTCTTCAGACAAACATGGACACACCCAACAGTTTGAGTGGGTTCTGGAGAGTGGAACTCAGGCCCTCCTTTTTATGTCACAAGTGTTCTTATCCGGTGCCATTTCCCCAGGGCCTACTGCTATAATTTCAAAGCCCATGTGTTACAGCTGGGTTCTTGGAGTGGGACTCCTGTGGGATGCAATAAACTTTAGGATGTAGGGTCTAGCAAGAGCTCTTTAGATCGTCAGGAACAGACCTGTGAAGGGGGCCGCTGGGTTCTTTGGTCTCAGTAACTTCACTGATCTGCCCATTACTTCTGCTATGATTTTCTGATTCACCCACCACAGGCCTGATGGATCATAAAGTAGAACCTCCAAAACTGTGACCCAAAATCAACCAGTCCTCCTTGGATAAGCTCCAATATGTATTGTGAAAATGAAAAGCTAATACAGACACTAAAAGCAGTATTCTAAAAGCAGAAACATTTCAAAAGGATGTCAATGCCGACTAAGGCAGCTCAGAGTACAGTCCCTAAGCATGTCAGTTTCACTTTCTATAATTAGGCTGTCCTTGTGAGAAGTGAAGAACTTTTATCTTTGAAATAAAACAGAAATACTCTTAGTATCATTTTCCTCATTTTTAAATTGGTGAAAAAATGTCTAGAGAAATATACAAGGTTGCCTGAGAAACACTTACAGATTTCTAACCTAATACAGTGTTAGTGTTGGGCCTGAATTTAAACTAGTATTGAATTTTCATCATCATCGCCTTTTACCACTAGATTCCATAAATTTAAAAACAGTAGCCACCGCACACTTTATTACAAATTATATTTCACAATTGCATTGTTTTTTTCTTTCAAGCGCATGATAATGAGATGCCACCCTAGGACACTCTAATTCCATTAGGCATCGTTGCCAAGGTAACAGGGGACTGTTGATGCTGCTGTCTGGTTGGCAAAAAGGCAAACC
>PVHP010008918.1:0-51838 GCA_004024765.1 Zapus hudsonius
TCTATTTTTAGTAGCCTCCCTGTCACTCGCTCCCATAGTGCATCTTGTTTTGGGAGCCCAAAAGTACGGGATCCGGTGCCTATCGCCCTGAATCCCTAGTTCCAGACAAGGGGTCCCCCTCACTAAGTGGAAAATTGGTCGAATTTGAAAGCTGTTGATTGTCTCCCCCAGGCCCAGGCTCCTCCATTACACAAGTGCTACTTTCTTGGCTCACTGCTCACTCCCACTAGGAGGTGTGGTCAGCCTACTCATGGCCGCAGATTGTGTTTCATGTCAATCATCTCTGTTTACTCCAGCGGTCGGTGATCAGTTTCCCATGGCAGCCTATGCAGTGCCTTCCAGCACTGCACTAACTGCCTTCTGGGGGCTAGATACCATTCCGGAAGTTGAAGGGTTTCTTGATGCTGATCGATGCAGTCTGTGGTTTCTTCCGTAACCGGGATTTGCCTCAGGCCTGGGGAGAGCACTCAAGAGCGTTAACAGAATTCTGTCATGTTGTTGGAATCTCATGAGTTGCTTTAGTCAACAGCTCAGTGAGGGAAGGAACCAGTGGTTGGAACCAAGGGTTGTCAGGTTAATCTAGTAATTCACAGGCTTAGAGTATCTCCCCTTCTACTCATGGCCCCTCTTGCCAGGTGACACTCACTACTTTCTCAATAGGTTACAGTATGCTCGTAAGGATTTTATAGTTTTGAACCTAACATGGTTTATCCTCATGCTTATGCCATTCCGCTCCCCCATCTCTTACCCCTCATTCATAACATCTCACTTCTTTCTACTAGTCTGCATAAAGAAAACTGTTATCCTGGTTAAGGACAACATATTAGGGAGAATATGCGGCGTTCTATTCTCTGTTCTTTTTAGTGATCACTTAGTAAGATCAGCTCAAAGTCAGACCATTTTTTCCTAAATTTTGATATTTCATTTTTCCTTTCAGCTGAGTAAAATTCCATCGTCTAAATATACCACAGTTTCTCTGTCCATTCCTCCATGCATGGGCATTTGGGCTGATTCCAATTCTTGTCTATTATAAATTGAGCTGCTATAAATATAGTTGTACAAATGTTTCTGTTTCGAGATGAGACATCTTGTGGATAGATGCCTAGTAGAGGGATAGCTGGGTCCATTGGAAGGATTATGTCCATTCTGCTCAGAAGTCTCCACACTGCTTTCCATAGCGGTTGAACAAGTTTGCAATCCCACCAGCAGTGAATGAGGGTTCCTTTTTCCCCGCATCCTCGCAAGCAATGATTGTTGTTGGTTTTTATGATTGCCATTTTGACAGGGGTAAGGTGGTATCTCATGGTAGTTTTGATTTGCATTTCTCTGATGCTTAAGGATGTTGAACACTTTCTCAGGTGAGAAAAGGCCATTTGTGTTTCCTCCTCTGTGAATTCTCTGTTGAGATCAGTGCCCCATTTTGTGAGGGGGCAGTTTGCTTTTTTGTTATTAATTTTTTTGAGTTCTCTGTAGATTCTGGAAATTAGGCCTTTGTCTGAGTTGTAGCTGGAGAAAATCATCTCCCAGTTTGAAGAGGGTGTATTTACTTTGAGTACGGTGTTTTTGTCTGCACAGAAGCTTTTGAGCCTGATCAGGTCCCATTGATTAAGTAAATGTTGCACTTCCTGGGCTACTGGAGATTTGCAAAGGAAGTTGTTCCCTACACCTATCTCATGAAGGGTTCCTCCTACTTTTTCTTCCAGGGTGTTCAGGGTTACAGACTTGATATTGAGGTCTTTGATCCATGATCCATTTGAAGTTGATCTGTGTGCATGGTGAAAGGAGTGGGTCTATTTTCATTTTTTTACACGTGTTTATCCAATTTCTCCAGCACCATTTGTTTAAGATGCTGTCTTTGGCCCAGCATACATTGTTGGCAGCCTTGTCGAAGACTAAGAAGCTGAAGTTATTGCATTAAAGGCTGGGTCTTCAATTCTATTCCACTGGTCAGACTGTCTGTTTTTCTGCCAAAACCATGCTGTTTTAGGTACTAGGGCTTTGTAGTTTATTTTAAAGTCAAGTATGGTGATACCGCCTGCATAATTTTTTTCCTCAGAATAGTTTTAGCTATTCGAGGTCTCTTACCCTTCCAAATAAATTTAGAGTTTATTTTTTCAATGTCTGTGAAGGAGTTTGGGATTTTTATTGGCATCGCATTGAATCTGTAGATTGCTTTTGGCAGGATTGCCATTTTCACTATATTGATTCTCCCTATCCATGAGCATGGAATGTCTTTCCATCACTTCAAATCCTCCTCTATTTCCCCCTTGAGTGTTTCAATATTTTCCTTATATAAGTCTTTCACTACCTTGGTTAGTGATATTCCCAAGTATTTAAATTTATTTGAGGATATAGAGAAAGGGACAGTTTCTCTGATGTCTTTTTCCGAATGCTTGTCTTCTGTATATAGAAAGGCTACTGATTTTTGTGTGCTAATTTTGTATCCTGCCACTCTGCTGAAGGCATTGATCACCTTCAGGAGTTTACTAATACTGCTCTTTGGGTCTGATATATATAAGATCATGTCATCTGCAAAGAGAGATAGCTTGACTTCTTCATTTCCGATTTGTATCCCTTTTATGCTATTCTCCTGTCTTATTGCTTGGGCTAGAACTTCAAGCACTATGTTAAATAGCAGTGGTGAGAGTGGACATCCCTGTCTTGTCCCTGAGTTAAGCGGGAACTCCTTGAGTCATTCCCCATTGAGGATGATTTTTGCTTTAGGAGATCTATATATTGACTTTATCATGTTGAGGTATAGGCAATCTATGCCTATTCTTTCCAGGGTTTTGAACATTAAGTGATGTTGAATTTTGTCAAAAGCCTTCTCTGCATCAATTGAGATGACCATGTGGTTTTTGTGGGTGACTTTGTTAATGTGGTGAATTATATATATTGACTTTCGTATGTTGAACCATCTCTGCATACCTGGGATGAAGCCGACTTGGTCAGGATGAATTATAGTAGTGACGTGGGTTTGTATTGGGTTTGCTAGGATTTTTTTAAGGATTTTTGCATCTTAGTTCATCAGGGATACTGGTCTGTAGTTTTCTTGTTACATCCTTGCCTTGTTTGGGAAATAGAGTGATGTTAGCTTCATAAAAGGAGTTTGGGATTCTACTCTCTTTTTCTATGCCCCTGACAAGCTTCAAAAAGAGAGGTTTCAGTTCTGTGATACAGGTTTGGTAGAATTCAGCTGAGAAACAATCTGGACCTGGGCTTTTCCGTTTGGGTAGTTTCTTGATTACCAATTCAATCTCTTTGATTGTCATTGGATTGTATAGGACCTTTATCTGCTCTGGTCTGAGCTTTGGAAGTTGGTAGGTGTTCAGTAATTTATCCATTTCCTCCAGGTTCTCTAATTTTGTCGAGTAGAGGTTTTGGAAGTATGACGTGATGATTCTTCCAATCTCTTCAGGATCTGTTGTGATCTCACCCTTGTCATTTTTTGTTTTGTTAATTTGGGCTTTCTCAGTTTTTCGTTTGATTAAGTTGGCCAGGGGTTTGTTGATCTTATTGACTTTTTCAAAGAACCAACTTTTTGATTTGTCTATTTTTTCAATTGTTTTCTTTGTTTCCAAGTCATTAATCTCAGCTCTGATCTTAATTATTTCCTTGCGACTTGAGCTCCTAGGGTTGGATTTTTCCATCTGTTCTAATGAACTTAGGTGTGAGGATAGTTGGTTAATTTGAGACTTCTCTGTCTTTGTTATGAAGGCATTTAGAGCAATGAATTTCCCCCTTAGAACTGCCTTCATTGTGTCCCACAAGTTCTGAAAAGTTGTGTCCTCATTATCATTTGTTTCTAGGAAGTTCTGGATTTCCTGTCTGATTTCTTCTTGGACACATTCATTGTTCAGGAGCGAATTGTTCAGTCACCAGTATCTGTTGAAATTTTTGGATCCTGTACTGTTGTTAATTTCTACCTTTAATGCATTGTGGTCTGATATGATGCAGGGGATTACATTGATCTTTCTGAATTTGCAGAGGTATGATTTATGGCCCAGTATATGGTCAATTTTGGAAAAAGTTACATGCGGTGCTGAGAAGAATGTGTAATTTGTGTCCTTGAGGTGGAATGTTCTGTAGATATCTGTTATCCCTAGCTTGTCTATGGTGCTATTTAGCAACTTTATTTCCCTGCTTGTCTTTTGTTTGGATGATCTGTCTATTGATGACAGTGGAGTGTCAAAGTCTCCTACTATGATGGTGTTGACATCTATATCTGCTTTGCTTTTGAGTAATTTATGCTTAATGAACTGAGGTGACCTTGCATTTGGTGCATACATATTTACTATAGTAATGTCTTCCTGTTGTATCGTTCCCTTGACAAGTAGGAAATGACCATCATTGTCCTTTTTTATTGCTGTTGATTTAAAGTCTATTTTGTCAGATATTAGAGTAGCTACAACTGCTTTTTTATTATTTCCACATGCCTGGAAAATTGTTTTCCACCCTTTTACTTTCAGTAGGTTGCTGTCTTTAGCAATAAGGTGTGTTTCTTGAAGGCAACAGATGGAAGGGTCCATTTTCCTGATCCAAACTGCGATCCTGTGTCTTTTTATATGAGAGTTGAGTCCATTTACATTCAAAGCTATGACTGTGAGGTTTGCTTTAAACCCTGCCATGTTGGCGAGAATATGGAGGTTGGTATCTGAGCTGTTTTGTTATCTCTTTGGTGTTACCTTGTTTTTCTCTGTTCCTTTCCTGAGGTCGGATATTTGTCTCATCTACGTGGGATATCTCGTGAAGTATCTTCTGAAGATTTGGCTTTGTGTTCAAGTAACTGTAGAGCTGGTTAATTTCATGGAATATTTTCATTTCTGTATCTATTATGATGGATAACTTTTCTGGGTACATTATTCTAGGTTGGAATCCATACTTTTTTATGCCTAGGATTGCTTTGTTCCAAGCTCTGCTGGTTTTTAAAGTTTCTCTGGAGAAGTGTGAGGTGATTCTGATGGGTTTTCCTTTATACGTGAGTTTCCTTTCTCTCATTGCTCTAAGGACTCTCTCTTTATCCTCAGTAGTAGGCATGGTAAATAAGATATATCTTGGGGTGTTCCTCTTTGGTCCAATTTGTTTGGGGTCCTCCGTATCTCTTTTAGATGTACAAGACTATCTCTTGCCAATTATGGAAAGTTTTCTTGCATAATTAGGTTGAAAATATTTTCTATGTTCCTAGCTTTGTTTTCTCCTACTGGGATCCCCATGATCCTGAGATTAGGTTTTTTTTTATGGTATCCCACATTTCCCTTGAGTCTTGTTCACTTGCTCTTTTGAATTCGGTCAAGGTTCTGATTTCTCACAAATTCTCCTTTGTTTTGTCTTCTATGTCTGAGATTCTGTTTTCCCAGTGGTTATTCCTGTTAGTAAGAGATTCTAGGGACATTCTTATTATTTCAAGATAGTTTTTGTTTTCTGCTACTTCTTTTTGGGTTGCTTCCATCATCCTGTTGAGATGTGTTTTCATTTCAAGGTTTGATTTAATTACTTCTTCCTGACAGTCATTCTTATATTTGCAGATGTCTTCAGTTAATTTGGAATGCTGGTTTTTGATACCTTTTTTTTTGCAGGTTTGTCTTTAGTTCTGATATGTCTTTTTTGAAGTCCATTAGGTTCTCCTCAATTATATTAAGCCTGGTGGCAAAGCTAATGATCTGACTTTGAACTTTTTCAATATGTCGGTCCATCTTTCCTTGCATGACTGACATTAAAATTTCCTCTAGATCTGTACCAATATGAGCTGGGTTTATTGTCTTGCCTTCCTGGGCCTGAATCTGCTCACTCTCTTTGGTGGCATCGTTGTTGCCATTTGACATGGTTTCCTCAGCTGGTGATATATTCTTGCGTTGAGTTCTGCCCATTTTGATTCCAGTTGAGTTGATTGGTGGCATGACTTTGATCTGATTTCACTTTGCTAGTGTGTTCTGGGAGTACACTGGACTCCACAGGTAGGTGTGGGCACTCACTTGTTTAATCTGTGAGTGTGTTTGCCCTCAGATCACTGGCTGGACTTTGATGGTGATACTGGGGGTACCCTGTTAGAGGAGGGTGTGGGGCTATGGGGACTAAGTAGGCAGAGGGTGGGGTGCCAGGTCCTATGTAGCCTGCTAGGGGGTGCAGGGCCCCTTAGGGGTAAGGTACGATGGGGTAGGATGTCAGCTGCCTGTCACTGCCGCCCAAGGACTATTTATCACTTGGGGAAACCATGGGAACCAGGTTGCGGGCAAACCACAGGAGCTGGCGGGCACGTGGGGAGACCGCAGGACCCGGAGCTTGAGGATACCTCAGGGACCAGCGCTTGGGGATTACACAGAATCAGTGGGCTGGGGTACCATGGGGAGCCGGGTTTGGGGAAACTGCGGGGGTAGACAGGTGGGGAAACCACACGGGTAAGGTCTCAAGGAAGCCTCAGGCTTCGGTGGGCAGAAAGTACCACAGAGGAGGGAAGAAAAAGAAAAGGGAAGAGAAAAAAGAGGAAAATAATAAAGTGAAATAAATAAGTAAACAAGAAAAAAGACTGGCAAAAACCTGAAGGGAGGGGCTGGGCAGATGAGCTGGAAATGTGGAGGCCAGGTGGAGCAACTCTGTAAGAGCCCAGGTCCCAGTTGGCAGGTCAAAACAAATAAACAAATAAAAAAAATAAGCAAGGAAATGGATTAGCAAGGGCCTGGAGGGGTGGGGCAGATGTGATGGAGATCTGGAGGCCTGGGAGAGGGGCTATGTAAGAGCCCAGGTTCCGGTTGGCAGGCCAAAAACAAAACAAAATCAAACAAAACAAACAAAACAAAAAAAAGTAAGCAAGGATATAGATTAGCAAGGCCCTGGAGGGGTGGGGCAGATGGGCTGGGGACCTGAAGGTCCGGGGGGAGTGGCCACGTATGAGCCCAGGTCCCAGTCAGCAGGCCAAAAACAAAAACAAAAATAAAAAATTAAGCAAGGAAATGAATTAGCAAGGACCTGGAGGTGCAGGACAGGCGCTGGTGACCAGGAGGATGGCGGGAGGGATTACATAGGAGCAAGAGAAAAGAAAAAAAAGAAAAAAAGAAAAAAATATGTTGAAAATGAGAGACACTCAAGGCCCAGGAGGGACGGGATAGACACGCAGAACATGCAGAGGGCGGGAGGGACACGGAGGGATCCCGAGGGAAGCCTGCAGAGGCCGAGGAAAGCCTTTGTCTGCCAGCAGGCTGAGGCTGCTCTGGTCGGGCTTGCTGGTTCATGACAACTCACTGTCTTTGGCAAGCGCTGGTCCTCAATGGAGGCTTCCACTGGTGAGAATCCTGTGCTGCGAGGTATCTGTAGCTCAGAGCGTGACTGCAGCTTGTGTCCACGACCTGGATCCCTTCTGAAAACCCTGACCCTTGTTTCCCAAGGGACGTGGCGTGTCTGTTAGTCAGCCATCTTGAACCAGAAGCCCCCAACATCCTCTAATAATTAAAGTTCCACCTCCCCATATCCTGCCACGCTGCTCTCCAGCCGCTGTTATGGGACTCCTGGCTGCGAGGTAGGATGGGACATGTAGTCCTCCAGACTGATGAGGGTGGCACTACTGAAGAACTCGGTTTCCCTACTGGCTCTCCCAGCAAGTGCGCAGATGGCTGCCTTGGCGAGTGGTAAACAGAGACGTCAGGTGGGGGCTGCTTCTTGGAGCAAAACAAAAGGGAAACCCGGGGGCAGGGGTGGGGGGTTGGTAGGGGATTCATGGAGGGAATTAGAGGGGGCCCCCATTAGTTTTTTTTTTTTAATAAAAGGAAATTGAGTCTATTTTTTTTTCTTTGCATCTCTCATCACTTTCCTTTATCACTTACTCATTACATTCTATCATCCCTTCAAGGTCCCTCTGCAATCCTTCCTATATTTCTCTCAATTATTGAGAGAAATCACTCCTTAATAATATCCTTACTTAGTACCTTCTAATAAAAATACCATTCTTATCTTCACTTCATTAAAGTTCCACTAAAATTCCTTCTTATTAAACACACCATACCATATCTAGCATTCACAATTCCCATTTCTAAAAGAAAATATATGGTCTTTTGCAAAACAGTTTAAAATAGGAAGCAATCATAAAATGTTGCAAGGAAAAAAATTCTAAGAGTGCATTTTCTTATCCCCTTTTACCTCTAATGTTTTGTCTTTGGTATTCCTATCACACCAAAAACCTTCCTTGGGATTCAGGAATCGTGGAAAAATATAAGTCAAGCACATTAGAAATTAATGTTACCCATTGAGGAAGTTATCTTTGTAATTCCGGTTTCCATGCATCAAAAGCTGGAGTGAAGCCATTTCTCTGAGTAAGGAATAACATTGGTTAATTGGATGCATTGTGTAGAAAAATCCACAGGTGACGCTGTTGCCCTGCAGGTCCATGTGGCTGTAGCCATCTTGGGTGTGTAATTGTCCGGCTTGGTCAGCTGTGTTGGTTGTGGCCCGGGAAAGAAGAGAAATATGTGGCTACCGCCATTTTAGATTACCATGGAAACTGCTTTAGTTTCCTCCTAGGTTATAATCAGAACAGCCATGTGGCCTTGCATCTTCCAAACAGCAAACTGTCCTCTCCCTTTTCCTCCCAGCAAAGACTTTTAATAAGAACAGAAAAAGACCAGGGGAGCTCCCAGTTCAGCAGTGGCTGAATATCATCCCCCGTTCCTGCCCCGGAGGCAGGCTTCGGTTCCAGGTCCTGCCTTACGCAGACATGCAGTTAAGCACTGGAGGAACAGTAGAAAAAAAAAGAGGAAAAAAAAACTTAAGTGAAAGAGAAAATCTGAAAATTTTCCTCTCCTTATGGGTCAGAATAAATGTGGTAATTAAGGAAAAATGATTCTTAGATCTCGGTGGGATCTCCATATGATACGGGTTACTGATAATTAATATGCGACATAGAGAGAGCTTTTGAATTCCCTCTCCCTTTAATCCGAGTTTGTGTCCTCCAATGTACAAAGAATTATACACAGTGACCAGAATAATTCTTAATTAAACATTTATTCTGAAATTTAATTGATTGGGAAAAGGAAAATGGGATGTAAAGGTCGACCAGCCACCGCTCACGTGATCTGTGAGGTTCATAAAACATAAAGAAAAGAGCATAAAATCACCCAACAAATCATAAAACATACAGAAAGGTGCATAAATTCACCAAAAAGTAAAGAAAAGAAATAGCACACATGTTGAAGAAATTTTCCCTTCCCCCTCCCCCTCTCTCTGGCCTAGGTACTGAGATCAGGGAGGCATGGAGAGGTACACTCAGCAGCCCAGTTTTAAGCGCTTCCCAGCCCGCAGTCCTGACAGAAGGGCCGAAACTTCTGGAGGGCCGAAGCCTCTGAAGCTTGGACTTTTAAGGATTTCCTTGAGGGGGGGTAGTGGCAAACCTTGGCCTGGGAATGTCGTGTGAAAATGAGGTCATCTATCTGAGGCTACATTCCTATCTTTTTTCCTAATCCTTCTCATGGTGAATGGGGAATTGAATACTACTTACTGACTCTTTGACTTTGGGATTATACTCTTCCACACTCCATATTCTTCATCTAACAGGATAGGGTACAGCTAATACATAGCACTACATGTCACTGTAACACCCAGATTAATTTTAAAAAAATTAAATATAGTGATACATGGGAACAATTTTTTTTGAGAGAGGTTCTTGCTTCATAGTTCTTGGCTAGCCAAGGACTTGTTACATAGATTGTGCTGGAGTCAAACTTCAGGTAATCCTCCTGTCTCTTTTTCCTTTGTGTGTCATAGGAAGAATTCTTAAAGGTATTTATTACAAAATGCTACTTGGGCTGCCTAGAATAACGTACAAACAACTTCAATCAATCATCCTTAGCCAATCTGCATGCTTTAGTTGATGAGATACTAACTTTATCACTTATTTTTTATTTAGCATGTCACTGACAAAAAGAAAATAATATCGGTTATCATTCATGTAACCCCTATTAATGATTGTAAAGGTTGTATAATTTTGGTTCTATTAAAAACTGACAGTATACAAACCAAAAGGAAAGAAAACACACAAATTTATTAATGTAAAGGTGCAAGGGAGTCACAATAAGTATGAAACATAAAGCCAGCTAAATAGTTGAAACTTAAAATTCTCTTTAATGGGGAGATGGGAGTAATGATTGTAGGCAATTTAGTAAAGTATATCATTTTAAAGATTTATTCTTCTTTTCCATCATTGTCTATTTTGGTGTGTTTTATAATTCCATATGAATTTTATTTTTTTATATTTCTGTCACTAGGAAACACAGTCGCTTTTAGAGTTTCTTAGTCTTATATATAAAAGAATTTAAAAATGGACTCAAAAGGAAACTCAAGGACAATTCTACTGAATGATGAGAGAAAAATAATAGGAGGGAGAAGGATAGTATAAACTGGCATTGCTTTCTGATCTGCAGAAATCTTTTAATACTGCTGGACAAATATTCCTTTATTAGTCTGCACATTTGCATTTAGGGAGGACCTTGCAGGTAGATAGATATTCTTCTTTGCTTGCTTCTGCCATATGGAAAGTGATTCAGCATAGTCCTTAGGACTTGGAAAGCATGTATAGTGAGTTTAATATAAAAAAAAACTACTCATAAAATTGTTTTCAAAATATGTCTCTTTACTATCCTTAGAGGTAATTTGAACTTGTTATTAGGCATTTGTGATGCCATCATCTCATTATGTTCCCCTGAGACATTTTATTTAACTTAGAAGTTTTACTGAAAATCAACTAAATATACTAAAAGTGTTTTTAAGAACTCATGTGACCCTTTTGACCACACTTGTCCTTGATTTGCTCTTTGATAGAGGATGAATCATAACTATGCTAACTTGCTTTTGCTCCTCAACGCATTTCTTAAATATATTCTTTTTTCTCTGATATTAGGAAGAGTTGTGCCTTTCTCACTTTGTGCTTTCATTACTTCTTATAAAATATCCTTTTGTCATGATTATCTCTGTCATTTTGAAAAATTACAATACTAAATAATTAATATTTCTAATGTTAATTTATACACTTTCATTCAAAAGAAAATGCATTGCATAATAACTGCATTCAACGTTGTCACAAGAAACAGTTTTATAAGATTTTTTATTCTACTACCTGGCATTTTTATCCTCTGATGATAGTTTTCTTGCTGCTCTTAATCTAGCCACAGAAATGATGTCAAAGATACCTGTGAGATATGTGTGGAACTTTGCCAGAACTATGATATTAATTATTTGTATTAGTTAGCCTTTCTACTAACAAACAGCCCTAATTTCTTAGGAGCTTTTCCTGGCAGACTTTTCTTTCTGTGTGTGTGTGTGTGTGTGTGTGTGTGTGTGTGTGTGTGTGTGTGTATGTGTGTGTGTGTTTAAATTTTTATTGATCTATTTTTCACTCCCAAGGCATACTGTCTACAGGTCATCTATAGTTCTACTTCCTACTTCTTTTACCCAAGACTCAGTGTAATGAAGCAACCTCTAGAAAACAATTTGAGATCTGCCATTATGAAAAATGAAAAAAACAAAAGAATACAGTTGACAAGAATAGATAATTTCCCATCAACCAATTAATTAAACTTCCTATTGGCTCAAATTTCATTGAGCAACCATTTTCAAGCCTAGGATCAAAGAGTTAAGAAAATAATAGCTTTTTTCCAAGTGGGCCATTACAGTAGGTAGAATTAAACTTTATAGAAATAATATTCTAGGAAAGAGTAATAGTAATAGTAGCAAATAATTAATCTACTAAATCCTGCTAGAAAACATAAAAATAGGATGGTGATGATGCTGCTGGTGGTGGTGATGATGGTGAGATGTGATATTGAGCATACAAATTAAGAACCCAGAGCATGCCAGGCAAGTAGCCTACCAATGAGCTACAAATGCAGACTCTAAATGTGATTTTTGTTTATTTTGCATGGATAGAGAGGAAGACAGAGACAAAGAGAGAGAAAATGAATGGCTGTACTACAAGGCCTCTTGCCAGTGCAAACAAACTCCAGATTTATGCAACACTTTGTGCATCTGGCTTTATGAGGGTACTGGGGAATTCATACAGCACCTTTCACCTATAAGTCACATCCCCAACCCTTAATGTGAAAAATTTTAACATAGTGAATCAACATGCATCTTATAATAGCTTTAAATTTCTCAATGGTCTCTTGTTACTTCTTTTTTGAACATATATGATTGATTATCAAGGGTTTTGACCCCTTCTTTTTGGATTTTAGTTAATTCTGATATTTACTAAATCACTGGGACCAATAATCAATTCTATGTGGCTAGGGATACAAATTCTCTATCAATGAAATCCTTGATAAGTAATGCAATTGCTCTTCACCATTTTAAAGATAATTGGAAAGCAATAAGAATATTATTCTGAAGACTAGGAAGTGGAATTAAGGAGAGGAAGTATAAGGAAAAGAGGCAAATATAATCTGTTGCAGGGAAAAATCTCAACCTGGAGAAGGGAGCCATCAAGTAATGAATATTTTCTCTTCATCAGTCACTTCTTAGCATTTTACATACTTCTAGATAAAAAATGTATCATCAGTTTTAGGTTAATAATATGGACATATTTAATCAAGATATGGCTCCAACCTAAATTTCAAGTCCAGATTTGAAGCTTCCCATATCTTTTGCTATAAATCCAGTGCATGTTTGAATTCTGGTAGTACTAGAAATTTTGTAAATTAGAATAAAGTTTCTTATGGTATTTCTGGTTATACTGAGTCACACTTGCCTTAATAATTTCATGCATCTTGAGTATGGAAATCACATAAATGATATGAAATAATTCTGAACTAGTGATTATTTTCAACTAGTAAGGCATATTGATTATGAAGACTGGCAAGGGAGTTCCAGCTTTTAGTTCCATTTAGCAAGTATGTATTAAGTTGCAACTCTGTTCTTGCCAATAGTTAAATAAATAAGATATGGTCTCTGTCTCCAAGTGAGTTGGACATTTATGAGCAAGAACATAAATGATTTCTATTTTATTTACATAAAACCATATAATATATAAAAGGTATAAATGTATCTATCATAGAAATTTATTATGGGTACCTATTAATTTCCAATACTTATGTACCACTTATCTCAAAGAAACAAATGCCTAAGTAACACTTTATGAAAATGTAGGACGTGAATCTATAAAGGTCTAAAAAAGACATAAGAAGCTTCTCTAAGTTCACTCCATTTTAGTAAAAGAGGAAATTCAGTATACATTTCTCTATTCAAGCAAGTTGAATCTTACAGAATTACAAGTTAATCTGTCTAAAGTACAAAAGAGTTCTCAAGAAGAGGACACTTCCAATAGATGCCAGTAGTTAGAGATGATCGACTCAATTAGTAATCATTTACAGGTTTTCTCTATTTTGGTGCAAAAAATGAAAAGTAGTTAAATTTCTGAAGCAAAAAAGATTTATAGACACAAAACCATAGGAATTTTATAATCATTTTATAGTAAGATTGAAGGTAGTCTTTCAAAATTGAGAGACTTTTCTGTTCTAACTATAGAACAAAAGGTTAAGGAACCTTAGGTATTTGAATTCATAGTATTAGAAAAAGAGGGATTTAAAATCTGTTTTTGAGCCAGTTTTAAAAGAGAAATTTGACATAGGTCATATGAAGTTTATGATTACTGGTGAAAATTTTCCAAACTTTGAAGAGAGTGATTTTAAAAAAATTAGAAGATCTGATCAGAAAAATAATGTGAGAATAAACTAAATTTAGGTTTTTACCTAAAATACTGTAATTAATAAATGATGTGTCTGCCCAAGTCTAAATTTCTAGTAGTAATGTAGAAGCTACTAGTCTAAGATATTTTATTATAGCAGCTCCCATAGATTTAGAAAAACTAACTTATGGTCTCAGTTCAAAGATTTTTTACTAATGAAAACCTTTTTGACAGCTTGATTAAAGAGACATCCTTCTCTCACCAGAATCTAAGATTGGTATTGCTACTGTTTGCCAAAAAACTTGTGGAAGGGCAGTCATCAGTGGAAAGAAAGACATATTCAAAAATGGCAGTGGGAAAAATAGAGGAAATTTTTCTGTCTCAAATCTTCTTTGGGGAGGCTCAAAGGTAATCAGGAGAATAAAGAGCCTCCATGAGGTATCCCATGCTGGACAGAGAATTTCTCTCCAACGTACCTCCTATTTTTTGCCTTCTAAAGCCAATCTGAAAAAAAAATGTCAATCCGAACTTCAGATCTGTATTTTATTTTTTCAAGTCAACTCATGAGGACTGAGGACAGGATAGTGTGTTATAGATAGTTCTCTTAAGAATTAAGACCATCATGTGAACCTGGCAGGGTGGCACATGCCTCCAATTCCAACCATGGGGAAACGTGAAGTAGGAACATTAAGAATTTGAGGCTAGCCTGGGTTATAGAGTGAGCTTCAGGTCAACTTGGTATCCCATAGTGAGATCTTATCTCAAAAATCCATAAAAAAATAAAAGATATTAGAACATTTAATGTTATGGTTGCTTTAGGTTGTCAAGTTGATTGGATCAGGAATTAAGTAAGAGACACACTACTTGAGAAAGTCTGTGAAGGCATTCCAGAAGGATGAACTGAGGAGGGAAGCCTGTCTGTCGGAGTGGGCAGCCTTTCTAGAGGTCTGAGGAAAAAGCAGTGGTGCTTACTTGCCTGCTTTCACTTCTTGATGATGAGTGTATCTATCCTCTTGTTGTTGCTGCTGCTACCATTACTCCCTGCTTATCAGAACCCACATTCTTCCACCTTCCAATGTGAACTAAAGAGCAAAAGCTCTCCAGTAGGTTCCAAAATCAGATTGGGACTGTTGAGGCATCTAGCCTCATGGGCTGAATACTTACTAAGTTTTCAGCTTCTCTAGCACACAGACCACCATTGTTGAACTACTTGGCCTATGTATTGTAAGCCAATCTAATATATCCCCATATATATATATATATATATTTCTATTGCTGATGTTTAACTGGAGAATAATGTACAAAATATGAAGGGGATGAGTCATTAAAAGATTAGCTAAAGGATTAAGAATAGAAAGGGAAAGTAACAGTTTCCACCTGCTCTGTCAGATTTCTGTTGTCTCTCCAAAGACTGTGTGTCATTCTTGCAATTATCAGCATTGGAATTTCACACTAGTTTAACTGATTATTTTTGATCAATATCTGTACCCTTTATTAATCTACATTCTAAGGTAGCATGGATTCTTTTTTTTAAATTTTGTCCACAATTTTATTTTATTGATATTATATTTATTTATTTTATTTATATTATATTTATTTATTTATAGTGCAAATAAAAGCAAAGTGAAAGGTTTGCGTAAAGAACAATTTATTGAGAGAACCTTGATTAGGTATCAAGGATAGAGGATCCATGATGAAATGACTTAACAACATTACTGCTAAAACCAAGCCAAGGAATTAAATATCAAAGGTGGTAGATAAACAATTTTATTAGTTCTTGAGTAAGGAAGTACTCAGTAAACTCACGTTGTAAGATATTGTACCAAAAACTAGGTTCAGCAGATCATGCTGAGTCTTCATAGGAGTCTAAAGGGTGCTAATGAAGAGAATCTTTGTCATGTTTCATGGTAACGGTTTAACTTCCATATTCAAACCCAATTCCATGGATAAGCAATTGCAATAGGTCCATAGAATATTATGAATACTTACAGCCTTAATAAGAGTATCTAGGTGTACTATTTCTGTTTTAAATTTTATTTTAAACACTCCTTCATTCATATGACTAATACTACATTAAAGTGTCCTTTCTGACATTATCTCATTTCTTTTTTCTTCTCCCCTTAGAAGTAAACAATATCCCAAAGTCTGAGTTCTTTTAATGCCTATTTATGTATCCCATATTTATATACAGGACACCACCATTCTATATATATTTATTTAGCACTTTTTATCATTGAATATTATCTTCCTGAGATTCATCCTTGTTGATAGAAGCCACAGTATAGTTTTGAAAATCAGCAACTGTGCTAGCTATTTTAATCACAATGTACCTAAAGAAATGTTTGCTTCTGCAATATTTGAAAGGGCAAGAGAAATACATGTCTTAGAAAAAATAATCTCTAAATTTATTTGGAAGGGCAAAAGTCCTCGGATAGCCAAAACTATTCTAAGTAAAAAATCCACTCAGGAAGTATCACCATGTCTGACTTCAAAACATACTACAAAGCCATAGTAACAAAAACAGTATGGTACTGGCATAAAACCAGAAAGACAGATCAATGGAACAGAATTGAAGACCCAGCTTTAAATGGAAGTAACTTCAGTTATTTGGTCTTTGACAAGGGGGCCAACAATGTATGCTGGTCCAAAGATAGCATCTTCAACAAATGGTGCTGGACAAATTGGATAAACATGTGTAAAAAAATGAAAATAGACCCACTCCTTTCACCTTGTAGAAAAATCAACTCCAAATGGATCAGAGACCTTAATATAAATCCGGTAACCGTGACCACCCTGGAAGAAAAAATAGGAGGAACTCTACAAGAAATAGGAGTGGGAAAAAATTTCCTGAGCAAATCTCCAACAGCCCAGGAAATACAACAAACACTTAACCAATGGGACCTGATCAGGCTCAGAAGCTTCTGTACAGACAAACAGAACATACTCAAAGCCCCTTCAAACTGGGAAATGATTTTCACCAGCTACATCTCAGACAGAGGACTAATTTCTAAAACCTACAAAGAACTAAAAAATATTGATAACAAAAACCCAAAATGCCCCCTCACAAAATGGGGTAATTATCTTAACAGAGAATTCACGGAGGAGGAAACACATATGGCCTTGACTCATTTAAGAAAGTTCTCAGCATACCTAAGCATCAGGGAAATGCAAATCAAAACCACAATGAGATACCATCTTCCCCCTGTCAGAATGGCAATCAAAGAAAACCAACAACAATCGTTGCTGGCGAGGATGTGGGGAAAAAGGAACCCTCATTCACTGCTGGTGGGATTGCAAGCATTATGGAAAGCAGTGTGGAGACTCCTAGACAGAATGGACATAGAACTACCAATGGACCCAGCTATCCCTCTACTAGGCATCTACCCGCACGATGACACATCTCGATGCAGAAAATTTTGTACAACTATATTTACAGCAGCTCAATTCATAATAGCCAAGAATTGGAATCAACCCAAGTGCCCATCCATGGAGGAATGGACAAGGAAACTGTGGTATATTTACATGATGGAATTATACTCAGCTGAAAGGAAAAATGACACATCAAAATTTAGGGAAAAATGGTCTGACTTTGAGCAGGTCTTACTAAGTGAACACTCAAAAGAACAGAGAATGGAATGCCACATACTCTCCCTTATATGCGGTCCTTAGCCATGATAATCGTTTTCTTTATCCAGACGAGTAGAAAGAACAGAGAAGGTATAAGAGTGGGGTAAGGGAAGGGGGGGAGGGAAATGGCTAAACATGAGGCCAAACCAAATTAGGTTCAAAACCATAAAATTCTCACGAGCATACTATAACCTAAAGAGTAAGTAGTGAGTGTCAACTGGTAAGAGGGGCCATGAGTAGTAGGGGAGAAAGTCTGAGTCTGTGAACAATTGAGCAGTCTGACAGCCCCAGGTCCTGGCCACTGGTTCCTTCCCTCACTGAGCTGTTGACCAAAGTGACCCATGAGGTTACAAAAACAAGACAGAATTCTGTCTAGGCTCTTGAATGCTCTCCCCAGGCCTGAGGCAAAACCCTGTTGCTGAAGAAACCACAGAATACTATCGTTCAGCATCGAGAGACTCTTCGAGGCCTGGAATGGTAACCAGCTCCCAGATGGCAGTTATTGCAGTGCTGGAAGACACTACACAAGCTGCCAGGGGAAGCTGAACAATGACAGCTGGTGTAAACAGACCACTGGCATGAAATACAGTCTGAGGCCACGAGTAGGCTGACCACACCTCCTACTGGGAGAGAAAAGGAAACCAAGAAATGAGCATGTGTGCAATGGAGGAGCCTGAACCTGGGGGAGACAATCAACAGCTATTAAATTCGGCCAAATATTCCACTCAGTGAGGGGGAACCCTTGATTGGAACGAGGGATTCAGGGCGATATGCAACGGATCACATACTCTTGGGCTCCCAAGAAAAAGATGCACTATGCGAGTGACTGCCGGGGAGGCTTTTAAAAATAGAAGCTAAGTAATCCAGATTGTTTTATATTTGTTAACTGATACTGACCTCATTTTCTGATGGAGATTGTGTTTGAATTTTTCAGGATACAGCGAGGGAGCTGTGGCCCATATAACCCTACCAACCGACTGCAGGCAGAAAGGTAAGATCCTGGCATGAGATGAGCCACCACAGTCATACGGGGGAGGATTCATATGGAACCCCACAGAGAATGATTGAATGTACAAGGGACCCACAGCCATAGCCATTCAATCAACAAATGATAAGCCAGTGTGACAGAAACCAACGAATCTTGACACAAAAACCCCTAAGCTCACAACACCATAGCAGCCTCAATACTCGCCCACCACGACTCAGGGAACTGAGCGGAAGAGGGGGCAGAAAGATTGTGAGAGCCGTGGTGGGGGAGAATAGCAGAGACTTGGCGACCTGAGCTCAGTAACTACACACTTGAGACATGAGAACCCAGCTGAAGAATGAGCTATCCATGGTCCCCTACTACAAAGACTGATCCAGAAGGCCCACAGAGGAGGATATCCAGCTGACTGGGGATGGGGAAGGGGGGCAACGGGGAATAGGGGATAACAACTTATGGTTGGCCCACTAAACAATGTAACTCATTATGAACAATAAAGAAAAAAAAGAAATACATGTCAAAGGTGTATTCCTGGGAACAATTCATAAACAGCATCCCCAACTCAACTAACTTGCTCATTAGGCTCACTAGGAGAACAGCTGTCTTTGTCATGATCAGGAAGAGAGAGAATGAGAACTCGTGGTTCCAGATGTGCATGTACCAGCTGTGACTCAATGTTAGGAAGCTATTGCCCTAAACTGCTTCTATAGCGCAGTGTTAAAAATGACTATTTGAACACCACTATACAATAACTTAATATATCAGTGACTGTACTGGCTAATAACAACAGCTAAAATTTGGGGAAGCTGGATCTTTTATTCATAATTTTTAAATATATGGTATAGGAATATCTCTAACCAGTGGAATCTAGTTCACAGCAAGAACACTACCTGGGTAGAAATTCTGAAATGTATAGCTTTCAGTATTTAAGCGTCTGTAGTTATTCAAGCAGGAAAGAATGCTAGCATAAATCAGTAGAACACTATTTCAAAAAAAGAAAAGAAAAAGAAAGAAAAGAAGGAAGGAAGATATAAAAAAGAAAGGTACTCTTTAGGTGAAAGTTTAACTACCATCTTTAAAATAGAGATATTTGCTTGATACTTTATCTAAATTCAGAATCAATCACTAAATGCAGTTTAAGGACACAGATGTGTCTGTTTAATGTGGAATGGTTGGAAGAATAATAAAAGTGTTTCTTGCTTAAAAACTGAATCTAAATCTAATCAATCCCACAGATATTACTATTAGTATGGAATCCCCAGGATAAACAAATACAGTAACAAGTACCAAAAAGAAGCAAGCAGGAAAATCTAGAATATGGAAGGTATTACTGGGCCAATAACTCAAAATATGGCTTAAACAGAAAAAGAAGAATTCATAAAACAAGAGACATTAGATACAAATCAGCTAAATTCAAGAGAATCTAATATAAATATTTTCACTGAATTATAGTCTAAGAGTGAGTCATACTTTATAGTACTATCAATATAATTAATTGATATTAATATGATAATAATACTGTTCTCAGGTACTCCTGTTTTCCCAGCAAGCACTTTATCCACTAAGCCATCTTACCAGTACCAAAACTATTATATTTAAAGATAGTAAAATTGTTGAAATATGGGCTTAAATTAGTGTTTTATAATATTAAAAGGCCATTTTTAAAGTCTGTTATGTGCTCCAATGGCAGTGTGGTTGCATTAATATGTGCTTCTCAGTTTAGATGTACTGAATTTCTTTTGTATACACTGAGTACCAGATTGCTACAAATGTAGCTCTAAGTGTGGCAACTTTAACTGCATGGCTAAGGGCCATGCTCTATGCTATCTCTAGAGCTACTCTGGTTTGTTTGAGATCATCTGTGAAATATACCATTAATCTCTTGCAAGAACACTTCCTCTGACAGGATATCCTGACCTTTTCATCTTCGTGGAATTTCAACAAAGTTTATAACATGACTTGTTGCCCATACCACAGTTTTTTTTAAATATTTTATTTATTTGAGAGAGAGAGAGAGAGAGGCAGACAGAGAATATGGGCTCCATAGGAACATATGAACTCCAGACACATGTGCCTTCTTGTGCATCTGGCTGTATATGGGCACTGGGGAATCGAACTCAGGTCCTTCTGCATTACAGGCAAACGACTCAGCTGCTAAGCCATCTCTTCAGCCCCCATACCACAGTTTTAAGGCAAACTGTTTTAGAAATTATAGCAAAAAATTTTTCCCTGGAGAGACATAAACACATACATCTATTCACCCCAGCTAGGGCACACATTACAGACCAAAGTATGCATACACAAAAACCAGTTTTGGTGAACCAATGAATTTATTGGAGTTATTTACAGAGCAGGGGGAGGCGTTGCTTACAGGATCATGGATGACTCAAAGGCAGCTGCAACACTGAAAAGCACACCCTAGCATCAGTGACAACTTGGAAGCTGCATCTGTGAAGCTAAATTAACTTGCAGATGGTTATGCTAGTTGGAGAGTTTCACCCCAAGCAGTTATTTTCCCTTTAACCTTAGGGAAGGGTCTTGCAACCTTTTACTCAGACTTGTTGATTTCCCAAGTCTCCTGAGTTTCTTCTCCCTCCCTCCCAGAAGTGAATATTTAATTCTGAGAAAATTGCTGTACAACATCATTTGCCTTTGACCTAGGCTGAGAATCCCCCAAGTAATCAAAGGTAATCACTTTTTTGTTTAACATTTTTTCCCATCAATTTAACTCTCATTACACATGTTACCACAAGTAGCAAGAAGAAATCAAATTTCTTCTTTCAAAAAGTGTTTGCAAATCTCTTCAGCAAAATATTCAAGTAAATTGCTTGCAAATTCTGCTTTATAAACAACTGCAGGATAAATTTTGCTATGCTTTCCAGTATTATCTATCAAGGATCATTCTTCCTCTAGTTGCCAACAAAGTGTTCCTCACTCTATTCTGAGCCCTTATAGAGTTATTACCAGCATTCTGTTCAAAATGAATTAGGCTATCTCTAACTCCCAAGCATGCTCAGCCTTTTGACATTGTGACATGACATTGTCACTTGAAACGTTCATTCATAAGAACAGCATAATCAAGTTATAAAAATGTAAAACAAACTCATATAATGTTTCAAATAAGTTTATGATTGTGCGTTGGACTGCACTCTTAGCTATCCTAAGCCATATGCTACCCATGGACTTCAGGTCATGCACATCTGGTAGCATTTTATTTCTTTCACTTCAAATTTTCTAGCCTCTATCTACTTCCCAGTTGTACTGCAGCAACCACATTACATGATTTTTTTGTAACAATACACTCCTTCCTTATACTAAATCTTTATTAGCTGCTCATAATGATACCTGAAATGATCATAAGCTTATGTTAAAATTGCCTCAATTTATTAACTCAGTCATATAAATGAAAAACATGAGCTTTTTTGTTTATTTCTCTGAGATATGTTTTTGCTATGTAGCCAACTTTGGCATCAAACTACCATCTTCCTACCTCAGCTTCTTGATTGCCAGGGTTGTAGGCATGTACAACCATAGGCAGCTAGCTGGGCTTTTCACTCGTGGTCTTAATGATTAAGATGAAGTTGGCATAGCTACATTACTCTTTTATCACTGGCTTTGTCAAAACATTCGGCTCTTCTGCAGAATCCAGCTGCATGTGCTTTTGCAAGGGAGGCTCCAGGTTCCTTTTTGGTCATGGGCCAGACATCATTGTTAGATCCCTATAGTACCTGTTTTTCAAATTATGTGTTGCCCGAGAGAGCTGTGGCCCATCTAACCCTACCAACCCACCATAGGCCGATGGCCGAGATCCTGGCAAGAGAGGAGCCACCACAGTCATATCGTGAAGGATCCATAGGGAACCCAGCAGACAATGACAGATGAACAAGGGACCTATAACCACAGCCATTCAATCAACACAGGATAGGCCAATGAGACAGAAACCAAGGATTTGCGACACAAGGACCCCTAAACTCGCAACATTAAGACAGCCTTAATACCCACCACCACTCAGGGAACTGAGTGGAAGAGGGGGTGGAAAGATTGTGAGAGCCATGGTGGGGGAGATGGTCCAGAGGCATGGCACTCATCAGTAACAACACACTTGGGCCAGGAAGACCAGGCTGAGTACTAGGATATCCAAGATCCCTTTCCACAAGGACTAATACAGACAGCCCACGGAGGAGGATATCCAACTGATCAGAGAGGGGGAGGGGGAGAATTGGAGAATTTGGGATAACAACTCATGGTTCGCCCACTAAATAATGTAACTCATTATGGACAATAAATTTATTTTTTTAAAAAAATTATGTGTTGCCCTCATTTTTGAATAGCAGAGACCACGTCCTACTCTGAGTCTCTCTTCTAACTTCTTTTATTTCTAGAGGAACCAAATCACTTTAAAGCATCATAGATGAGGTCGACTTTTGCAATTATTTCAACTGACTAGGGCCCTTAATTATGTCTGTACAATGTATTTTGCAATATCAACATATCTCAAATCCTGTTCATTACATTTATTCAGTGGGAAAGAATTACATAATACAGGGGACATAAAAGTCCATTTTAGAGTTCTCTCTATCAAATGTACAGTGGTTAAATTTTGGGTGAAATAACACAACAACTGGAGTTTATTTTAATGTTATCTGGGAAAATTTGAATGAGTATAGATAATAATTTTTTTTTCAATGCTGAGGATGAATCCCAGGGCTTCACTTATGCTAGGCAGGTGTTCTACCTCTGGATTACATCTCTTGTCCTTTGGTATAAGTTTAACAAAACTGGGTCATTGTGAAAGTTGAATGATATTGGTTGTTCTTTCCAAAACTTTAAGTTTTAAATGAAAATAAAATATAAATTAAATAATCTTTCACCATAATGATGGATTGGAATATTCTTATGGTTATATCAATATTTGCATGATATATTTTAATCTATGTGATGAGATGTATAAAAGTTTAAATTTTTAGTGAATTTCCCCTTTTGTGCTATATTTCAGGTAATCACTATGCCCCTAAAGTCAGAAAAGTCCCTATGACCCTAAAGTCAGTCACAGTGATTACCTGAAATATAGCACATAAGGGGCAATTCACTAAAAATTTAAACTGAAATATATCATGCAAATATTCATGTAACCATAAGAATATTCCAATCCATCATTATGGTGAGAGATTTTTAATTCATATTTTATGATATATCTGTATATGTTTCCATTTCATTTTAATTTTGCATTTACACATTTTTCTTTTAATTTTAAATGTTCATTTGCAAGAAGAGAAGAGACAGAGACAGAAAGAGACACAGAGAGAGAGAGACAGAGAGGCATGCCAGGGCCTAAAGCTGCTGCCAACTAACTCCAGACAAATATGCCACTTTGTGCATCTGGCATTATGTAGGTATTGGGAATCAAACCCAGGAAATCAGGCTTTGCAAGCAAATGCCTTAACCACCAAACCATCTCTCCTGTTCTACTTGTAATGCCCTGTCCCCTTCTCTCTTAACATAAAAAAAAACAGGTAAGCAGGCATGAGATGTGTTAGTACCTGCATCCTTGCTTCTTCTCTCCAAGCCAGTGTTAGTAACAGAGGACCCTTTTGTCCCATGCTTTTAACCCTTCCTTGCCCACTCTTCTTTTCCTCGGGAGTGTGCCTATGTCACCATCATTCTGCAGACTTTTCATCATTTCTTCAAGGTTTGCCTCATCTGTCTCCATCAGTAGGTTTTCTTGGTTCCTTTGCTATTGCTTTTGCATTCAGCTTGCTCTACCATTTCCTTCTCCCTCATCTCCTGCCTTTCAAAATCCTCTTCCTCACATTGTTCTTTATAACAACTTCTGATACTGCATAATCTTTTAAGCTCATTGTAAAAGGAATATGTGATTTCCCAGAATTTCCTCATTCTTTTTCTGTTATCATCTATTTAGTTTGGCTTCTTGTTTTAACACATGAAAAATTATCATCATATTGTTGAAGGGGCTACAAATAAGATATTGTGCCAACTGATCAGTCCTCTGGCATAATGCTCTAAATGAGTATTTCATGGATGAGAAGGTGGTTTCTCTGGAAATTTGGCAGTATACTTCATAGATAAGCCATTGGAATGAGCATCTGGATGCTCTGCAGGCTCAATGTTCATGTAAGGTTGTCCTTTATTCATGTGAGGCTTTCTTTGTTGACTTTCTTCATCTAATGAAGCTTTTGAATGACTTTTGCAGTGATGTAAGCAAGGTATGCAAAGAAGAAAGAAAGAAAGAAGGAAGGAAGGAAGGAAAGAAAGAAAGAAAGAAAGAAAGAAAGAAAGAAAGAAAGAAAGAAAGAAAGAAAGAAAGAAAGAAAGAAAGAAAGAAAGAAGGAAGGAAGGAAAAAAGAAAAAAGACATGAAAATAGAAGTGGGAAAAAGGAGAGACTCCCTATAATTTAGATAGCACTTTACTACAGTTGCCAGAATAATGATGTGTAGAATAATCAGGCATCTCTAAAAGACAATCTTTAACTAGACATCCCAAGTGCTTTGAGTAAAGTGAAAGACTAGGTCAGAAAACAGGTGTAATTGGAATTGCAAATGAATAGTTGATAACTGTGGTGATTTGAATGTGAATATATGTCTCTAATAGCCTGAGTTATTTCTAATTAAGCTTGCAACTTAAGCCTCCACCTTTCCATTCGAGGTAATTTCAATGAGGGCAGTTCTTTTATTCCCGGCCAAAGGTGTGTAAAGAGCAGCCTGTTTTGAACTCTGTTTGTGGTGTTTCCCTGCCAAAGATCTATGGAAGTAGTCAGCTTCTTCCACTATTGATGGTGTATCTCCTGGATTCTGAAAACCTGAAGTAAACCTATTCCTCCCATAAGGTTCTTCTGGTTGGATGTTTGTCCTAGCAATGAAAGGAAACTGCAGCAATAACGATTGCCCCTGAGTGAAAACACTCAATAGATTGATTTATACCTCTCTGGAAATATTGATATACACATAAGAAGAGGTGTTGGTAGTAACAAATGATATTTTTATCAGAAGATAATCAAGGGTTAGTTGATTATCCATCCCCACCTTGGATAACATGTTCAGTAAGTCTCATTGGTCAAGTGTGACTTAAGGTGAAGCATTAGATATTTCTGTCATGGGTATGAACTGATTGCATAGCATTTTATGTAGAAAGTATTTACCTATGCAATTATTAAAATGAAGATGCCAGAATGAAACTAGTTTTTGATTTTTCTTTCTGTAATTGTTCTATGAGCTGCACTGTTACCAAAGAACAGGAAAATTCCCTCAGCCCTTGAATAAGTTAGCAAAAGGTAAGGGATGCATCCCATAGAGCACATTCCCAGAAAAAGAGTAGAGATCAGAGGAGATGTCAAAAAGGCTTTTAATGAAATAAAAACAAGGAAATAAAATGTACCTTGTGAGAACAGTGATGCAGGCAAATTGGGATAAGAGGAAAGACATGGCTGCCCTGAATATTGGTCGGTTTATTTAATTCATTTTATTTTATTTTTTTGATGCGGGAGTTAAAATTTCATTCTGCCCAATTTGACATGAGATTTGACAATAAAAACTTTATCTTCTTTGTCCACCAAGTAGTAAATAATTAACAATATTATATTACTGTTAATTTTAACTTGGCAGTCAGTTCAAGGCTGTTCTCTGTGACCCAAAACTTACATGTATTTAAGATTGGAGACAGCAGACAGCCAATCATATTTATTCCCATAAATGTACCGCTACCTTTGTTAGATTTGGGCCAGAAATGAATAGCTAATTGTAAATATGGTCATTATTTGTCCTTTAGCTTTGTAACCACTTTAAAGTCCCCAACATTAGTGCATATTTAACCTAAGTTGCAAGCCTCAAACTGCCCTTTTTATTCATTTTTAGAAATATTTTATTAAACAATTTATTTTTTATGAGAGAGAGAATATGGGTGCACCAGGGCTTCCTGCCAAACACATGCACCACTTAATTTATCTGGTTTTACGAGGTTAGTAGGGCTATCAGGCTTTACAAGCAAGCACCTTTAACTGCTAAGCCATCTCTCCAGCTCTAGTTCATTAAAAAATGTTTATTTATTTTCAAGCAAAGAGCTAAGCAATAACAAGCATTTTGACGATTGCTTGCTGAAATGTTAGCATTTGGAATTTTTTTTAAATATATATTTATTGTCCATAATGAGTTACATTATTTAGTGGGTAAACAATGCATTATTATCCCGAATTCCCCAATTCCCCCCCTCCCCATCCCTGATCAGTTGTATATCCTCCTCCGTGGGCTGTCTGTATTAGTCCTTGTGGCAAGGGTAAGCTCGCAACATTAAAGCATTTGGAAATTTTAAGCTATCTCTTTGTCAACTGTCTCCTCTCCCAATTCCCTAACTTCTTGCTTACCCCCAAAACTCTATAGTAATCTAATAGAATGTTTGCCCTCCAGCTATCTTTGAAGTTGCTGACATGAACATGTCTTAGGACTGTGAGGTATCTGGATTCGTCTTTCATATTCAGGCATTTTATTGACATTTGGGAGTATACAAAAGACTAAGTGAACCAAAGGAGTACAAATATTACTTCACAGTGATAATTAGCTCTGCTCTCCACAGTCTCATTCTATTCTTGCCATATACTTGGGAGGAGAGAAAACTTACCTTTAGCATCTCAATGTCCACAGTGATAAAATACTCAGTAATACTCTTGCGTGTATAAGGGCTGTTTCCTGTGTGATCGTACGTAATACTAAATCCAGGTAATCTATAGTGTGCCTATATTAACATTTATTGAGAAAAATCACATGACAATTTGACCTCTTGAAAACTTGAGGAAGCTCCAATTATTTATCATGTATCATTCAGGCCATTAGAATGGAAGTGGAGGAAAAATAATCTTCATTTCTGGATGACAAAAACTAGTACTAATTAAGCTCTTCTCTTGTAGTCATGTCTGTGCTAATTTTTATTAAAGAAATATCCTACCAGGCTCACCAGAGGCCTCTATTGGAAAGACAAAATGGATGAAACTAATTTCTGACCTCTCATTTCATGAACTTTCTATGCTCTTTTCTATTACTTTCTCAAAGATCTATTAATGCCTGTGTGGATTAATCCAAAATTTTCAATCTCATTCATCTAATTTAGGAGGGAAGTTCTATCCAGATGATCTTGATATATCCTAGAATGTCACACAATTTTGTTATGGAGTCAGAGGTCCTAAGCATAGTCAGAGAAATCCTAGTGTCATAATGTTATCACTTCTTCTATTTCTATAATTTCCCATGGAAGACAAATATCAAAATGTAGCAGTGCACCAAGACCTATTTGGAAAATTCTATTTATGGTGTCACTAATACCACAATCTATTTGGTTATTTTCTGTGGGAAAATAGAAAGAACTTTCGTTTATACTAAAATTCACAGCATAACTTACTCAGGTTAATATCTGGTCCTTCACTCCCCTTCCAAACTCATTTCTGCCTAGCATGTCTTGAAAAATGCAATGTTTCCTTCCCTTCCACAGGGTGCATAATTTAATGACTAAGTAGCTTTTGCTCAGCCTGGTAATTTGTTGTCTTAGTACCTTTGGACTCTTATAATAAAATACCATAGGCTGGCTATCTTATACAGAGCAGATATTTATTTCTTATAGTTCTGGTGACTAGGAGGCCCATAGTCAAGGTAGCAACATATTTAGATGCTAGTAAGGTTCTACTTCGGGTTCATAGGTGACTGCATTTTTACTATGTGCTCACATAACAGATGCAAAAAGGGATCACTCTGGGCTCTCTTCTAGAAGGGAACTACTTCTATTCATTACATTTAAACCTAATGACCTAATCAGTTCTCAATGACCCCACCTCCAATATACATTGTGGATTAGGACTCAGCATAGAGATTACATGACGAGGGGGACATTCAGTCTATGTCATTTGTCCTCCTTGATGGCTCTTACATGGTTTTTGCCTAAATTTCATACTCTAGAGTTCCATTGCAGGTGTTTGTTTGGGGTGTTAATGAGAATTATCTTGAATCAGAAGTGATGGTGCACACTTGTAATAAACCTAGCACTTAGGGAGCTACAGCAGAAAGATTGTCATTTTTGTTGCTTTGGGTTTGTTTGTTTTTATTTTATTTTTGAAGGTAGAAAGTAGTTATCATAGTTCATGCCCTATACAGAGGATTTTTTACAATATCCCAGTCATTTAATTACCACTTTACTCACCAAATGATTAGACATTCACAATGGACCACAAAGCACATTTATGTAGGCAGCTTGCACTGATATCACTTTAGCATAAAAGACAGCCCATGTGGTTGAACATCAGCTTCCAATGTTATTCAAAAGATGGTAAAGTACTGATCTAATGGTGGCTATTCTTATTTTCTTAGAACTATCAGAAATTCATTTAATATTGTTAGCACATCATTGTAACTTGGGTTCTAGGTAGACATAAGAGGAGCCATATCCTCTACAGGTCACCTGGTGTATTCTTGTAAACTGGCTATTTGTTTATGGAAGCCATTAATCTCTTGGATTCAAGGGTGTTCCCCGTCAGAATTATAGATTCATTTGATTATCAAACTCTATTGAACCTTTTCAATTTTATTGTTAAGGTTAATAAGCACTTAAATGAGAATGGAAAGGTCAAGGCACAATGTCACATGTTACATACCAGCTGCATGATACTCAGTCATCATCAGTGGTAAATAATAAACAAGGTGTTGGTGAGGATCCTAGTTCCCAAGCAGTTTGTGTGACATGGCTCAGACCTTTTGGCAAGGCAGTGAGAACCAAGGACAACCACAATAAATCACAGTGAGCTCACATCTTTGTCAGTAACTTAGAAAATGGTATTAGCCAATCAATAATATACCAATCTTAGTATTAGTTTCCGTTCTCATGCATAGGACAAAATACCTGGCAAAAATCATTTTAAGGGAGGAAGGAATTACCTCATATTACATTTCATGCTCACAGTCCATCAATGAGGGAGTGCATTGTGACAGGAGCATGAAGCACCAGGTGACATGATGTCAAGAACTAGAGAGCAATGAGTCCTGATGCAGCACTAGAGTTTTCCAGGACCCCAGCCCATACAATGGTTAAAGTCCACAATTAAGGTGGGTCTTCCGACCCTGATTAACCCTATCTATGTAATTATTCATAGGCACAACAGAGGCTTATTTCCTATATGACTCTAGGTCCTGTCAAGCTTGAAATACATATAAATCATCACACAATCTCTGGTATGAGTTGCGACTGCATCAGTGACAATAATACTGGCACCTCAGAAGCCAATGATGACAGCGTGGCCTAGATATGTTACCAATTTCTACATACTCCTGGATGTCTTTAAGTAAACAACAGTGTTTTTTTTTTCCACTTAAGCATTATTTTATTTTCTGTGTTTGTGTGTATTGCATGCACTTGTGTTCATGTGTGGGTCTGCATGAACTTATATGTGTATGCATGTGGAGGTCAGAGGTCAATGTCAAATATCTTGCTTCATCTCTCTCTTCACCTGAGACAAGGTCTCTCACTGAACCTAGAGTTCATTGATTTGACTAGACTAGATTCAGTGAGTTCCAGGGATTTATGTTCTTCACCTCCCTGGATTATAGACATGTACCACCATGACTGACACTTTATGTGTGTAATGGGAATCTAAATTTATGTTCTCATGCTTGTACAGCAAGCACTTTAACCAATTGAGCCATCTCTCCAGTCTCCTGGATACCTTTTATTTATAAAATGTATTTGTTTATTTAAAAGAGATAGAAGAGAGAGAGACTGGGTGCACCAGGGCCTCCAGCTGCTGAAAACAGACTCCAGATACATGCACCACTTTTCGCATCTGGCTTTACAAGGGTACTGGGGAATTGAACTCGGGTCATCAGGCTTCACAGGCAAATGCCTTAACCACTGAGCAATCTACCCTGGATATCATTTTAATTGATCAAACATGGCTATAAATTTGATATACAGATGTGTAATATTTCTGTCTGTTGAAAGTCATGAACTAGCTGGGCGTGGTGGTGCACTCCTTTAATCCCAGTACTCGGGAGGCAGAGGTAGGAGGATTGCCGTGAGTTCAAGGCCACCCTGAGACTATATAGTGAATTCCAGGTCAGCTTGGACTAGAGGGAAACCCTACCTCTAGTCCAAAACAAAACCAAAAAAAAAAAAAGTCATGAACTAACAAACTAATGTTCTTTTTCTCCCCTAATGCAGCACTGCTTTGTTAAATAGCCCATTTGGGCTCAATTAACAGATGGAAGACAAGAGTGGATATACCCCACAGTTACAGCTTAAATTCTTTCTTGAGGAGTGGAGTACATCCACATAGGTGGTAATAACATTCTGTTTAACCAGGCATCAACATATTAAAGTTTATGAAACACTCAGCAAAGAGAACATTGGTCACTGATACTCCAAATGTTTCCAAAAGTCCCACATATAAGCACATGACCACCTGTCTATCATGAGTCATCATACTCTTTCTAAATATCCCAAGCCACCAATTTAAACTTCATCCATGGAAATCTGGAGAAATTCTTCTTTAGACATTATTAGCCTATAAATATCCAAATTATCACTTCTTCCCATTTCATGCCATTTGAAATCTTCAATTATTGGTCCCTGGAGGGTAACTACAGTCTATGCTCTCATTCTTCATACGATAACTTACTTGGTCCAAGACATTTTGATCTAAAATGACCCATTATTAAACAAATGTCCCATCAGAGTACCTGAGACTTCTATGACTTTGGCTCATACCTCTTCCTTTTTTTTTTTTCTTAAATATATATTTATTGTCCATAATGAGTTACATTATTCAGTGGGAAAACAATGAGTTGTTATCCCCAATTCCCCAATGCCCCCCTCCCCATCCCCAATCAGCTGGATATCCTCCTCCGTGGGCCGTCTGGATCAGTCCCTGTGGCAGCGGACCCTGGATAGCTTAGTACCTAGCCCGGTCCTCATGGCCCAAGTGTGTTGATACTGAAGGGTGCCATGCCTCTGGATAATCTCCCCCACCACAGCTCTTACAATCTTTCTGCCCCTTCTTCTGCATAGTTCCCTGAGTCGTGGTGGATGAGTATTAAGGCTGCTTTAAGGTTGTGAGCTTAGAGGTCTTTGTGTCGAAATCATTGGTTTCTGTCTCACTGGCTTATCCTGTGTTGATATAATGGCTGGGGCTGTGGCTCCCTTGTTCATCCAGACATTCTCTGTGGGGTTCCATATGGATCCTCCACGTTATGACTGTGGTGGCTCCTCTCTTGCCAGGATCTCAGGTATCGGCCTACAGTCGGTTGGTGGGGTAAGATGGGCCCCAGCTCTCTCACTGCATCCTGAAAAATACAAGCACTAGCTCCATTGGAGAGTGTGATCAGTGTAGGTTAACAAATATACACATTTCTGGATTACCTAGATTCTATTTTTAGTAGCCTCCCCATCAATCGCTCCCACAATGCATCTTGTCTCAGGAGCCCAAGAGTACGGGATCCGGTAATTATCACCCTGAATCCCAAGTACCAGACAAGGGTTCCCCCTCACTAAGTGGAAAATTGGCCGAATTTGAAAGCTGTTGATTGTCTCCCCCAGGCCCAGGCTCCTCCGTTGCACAGGTGCTCCTTTCTTGGTTTGCTGTTCTCTCCCAGTAGGAGGTGTGGGCAGCCTACTCATGGCAGCCGATTGTTTTTCGTGTCAGTGGTCTCTGTTTACTCCAGCTGTTATTGATCATTTTCCCTTGGCAGCCTGTGCAGTGCCTTCTAGCACTACACGAACTGCCTTCTGGGGGCTGGATACCATTCCAGACATTGAAGGGTCTCGCGACGCTGGTTGATGGCATTCTGTGGTTTCTTCAGCAACAGGGTTTTGCCTCAGGCCTAGGGAGGGCACCCAAGAGCTTTGACAGAATCTGTCATGTTGTTGGAATCTCATGAGTCGCTTTGGTCAACAGCTCAGTGAGGGAAGGAACCAGTGGATGGAACCAGGGGTTGTCCCGCTGCTCTAATTATTCACAGGCTTAAACTCTGTCCCCTTCAATTCATGGCCCCTCTTGCCAGATGACGCTCACTACTTACTCAATAGGTTACAATGAGCTCGTGAGGATTTGTTTTGAAACCTAATATGGTCTGTTTTCAACCCTGTCTTTTTGCCAAAGTCTCAAGCAAGTTGGCGCCTTTATGAGAAGTTCTGGCCTCTGCAGCTTAATATTAGATTTGTCAAGGAAAAAAAGCATACACATTGGATAGACCAGTGCTTTGTTCACACAGAGAATAAACAGAGCATGATCAGTCCCCTGTGGCAAGTTGGTCCCTTCGTGCTGAATGCTGTGCAAGTTGTGTACCTTCTCCCTCTTGTGTTGCAATGAATGGTCCCCATCCCTTCTCTGTAAAGCATGGAAATAGCAGTGGGACTGGTCGTGTGCCATATGAGATATATAACAAGAGTGTACATAATGAGTTTGAAACAGGGTAAAGTATTTGCATACAAGGTGTCAAGGCCAGAACATATGGTTGGGACTGTCTACATGCTGATAAGGATTTTAGGTTCAGGTCCCATCCTATGTAGCTTAGAGAAAGTTGAAATATTACAAGAGGCATCTGATTAAAATCCCTAATTTTAGAACTAAGCGGAAGAGGGGTCAGAAAGATTGTAAAACCATGATGGGGGAGAATATCCAGAGACATTTTCCCCTTCAGCAACAACAAATAAGGGGATCACCTCTGGAACTATTCATGACCCCCTACCCCATGGACTGATCCAACTCGCCCACCAACGAGGGCCTCTAGTGGGTCAGGGACAAGGAGGAGGGAAATGGGAATTTGCTCATACAATGTATCTAATTAAGACTGATAAAGATAAAAAATCCCTAATTTTATGGATAAATTATGGTAGCAATGGAATTTGTGAGAAGCTGCTGTTTTATGGGAGGCTGAGTTATGAGGATTACAATGAATTTAAGGCCAGCCTGGGCTATGTGAATGCCAGGCCAGCCAGAGCCTCATAACAACACTCTGTCTCCCAGACCTTAATCATAAGAAGACCCTAATTTTTATTGGTAGTCCTTCACCTTTCACCTTAGGAAAATATGGAACTCAACATTCCTGTATTTTAAAAATACCCTTAATGAAAAATTTAAATTGTAATGCCTAGATGGATTCTCTAAGTTCTTCTTTTCATTAATTTCTGAGGAGTTTTTGCTTTCCTTTCCTTTGGCGGACTCATTCTATTCTTATTTTTGGTGCAGGAAACACAAAAGGTCAAATTAAAATTTAATTAGTGAGACTATCTCAGTGATGACTAACTCATCAGTTAAAGACACTTACTTGATTGCAAAGCCTGCAGGCCTGGAGGTCAAATCCCAAGCCACCTATGTAAGTCAGACAAAAAAATTGGTGAAAATGTCTGGTGTTTGCAGCCACAGGAGGTCCTGAGGCACACATATGTACACACGCACACACACACACACACACACACACACACACACAAGAATAAATAATTTGATAAATGAGGAAATAAATTTAGTACATTTCCCAGATTACTCTTACACATTCCACTGTTGGCATTATTTATCCACAAGGTAGCAATGCAGACCTTCAAAATTACACAATGCTATTCACAAATATTTCAGACTGAATTGAGTTTCTGACAAGATTTTAAGGTCAGAGACAGATAGGTACAAAGATCTACTTTCCTATGCAAACACAAATTTTTGTAGAATCCAATTATTTAAAAATCCCAGGATTGAAGCTATCCATTTTAAAATCATCATAAGGACAAGAGAATACTCAAGCAGATCATCCAAAGTCACTTAGGTGCTTTTGTTACTTTTATGTTTAGAATATTTTGTTAACTTGCTGGGCTCTGTTTACCCATGAAAAGAGCATGTAGGTAACTGACTCTCATGGCCGTGATGCAGTAGAATTAAGCAACATGGGATTTCATTTGAACTGAAGATACTCCACAAAATCTTGCTTTAACAGGTTATAATTATTTGGAATCTATGATGCTTAATCTTTGTTGTTGATTTGTTGGGTTCAGAATCACCACACAAACACTCCTCTGGATGTATATAAAGGTGTTTCCTAAAAAGTTTAAAAGGAGCAAGGAAGACCCACCTGAATGGGGGCAGCACTGTCCCATAGACTGGGGTCCCAGGCAACTAAAAGGAAACAATGAGTCAAGCTTTCTGCTTCCTGACTCTGGACACCATGTGATTCCATGCCTTTCATACCAAAATAAATCTTTCCTCCTTAAGTTAGTTTTCTGAGAATGTGTGGTTACAGCAGCAAGAAAAAGAAGACAGAGCCATTCAAGGAATTGCTGATAAATAAGTATTCAGAGATTAATTCTCCCTTTCTCAATTAGTCCCTGGGGCTTAATTTTTCTCCCCATTGACAAGGCAAGGAGAATCTAATGAGCATTGGGTTTTAAAACTGAAAGATTCTTAAAGACTACAATCCAACACATGAACTAATTTACAGTTTAGAAAGATAAAACAAAAATAATTTAGAAAACGTTTTCAAGATTGTATGTTGATGTTTCCCCTCCAGGTGCCATACCAGACTTAAAATCTTACCTTGCCATGTGACATTTAATGAACATATGTCCTGGAAAGCAAAATGATGCTGTGAGACTTCTGAGAAAAACGTTATTGCATTCACATATACAACTGTTATTATAAAAATAACTGGTAAGTGAAGCAATGCACAGAAGGAAAAAAATCAAGCTAGTTGTATAATATCTTATGAGCTTAATCGCTGATTGATTAATACAATTTTTATTTTTTTCCTTTTTTATCTTTATTATTCTTAATTGGATACATTGTATGGGCAAATCTTATGTTGGTACTCCCATTTTCCTCCTTCCTGTCCCCAAGCCACTGTGGGCCCTCCTTGGTGGGTGTACTGGATCAGTCCATGGAGTAAAAATATTTTGAAATTAATTTTCACTGACTAAAGGCTGGATGTCAAATTATTTTACATATTTTTTCTTTAAACTTTGTTTTCAGTTACCATATAAAGTGATGGTCTTCATTGCAGGATCATACATGTATGATTACATTTTGTTTTTATTTGTTTGTCCACTGCCTTCCTCCATCCATCCCTTGGTTGCTAATCCTCTTCCCATCCCCAAATAGTACTTCTTTCTGCTTTCATACCACATATATTCTCTTCCCCTCTCTTATCCATCCTTAAATAATTTTTCCTACTTTGATAGCCTGTTAGATTATGAATTCTGTAAAGGCAGCACCATATATTTCACAGCAATGAAACAACTGTATTTTAGCACTTTCTGGCACCAGAAGATATTAAGAATATACTGAATAAAGATCAGTAAACATTTCTTATTATTATTATTTTTTTTAATTTTATTTATTCATTTTCAAGCAGAGAGATACAGAGAGAGAGAGAGAGAGAGAGAGAGAGAGAGAGAGAGAGAGAGAGAGAGAGAGAGCACCAGGGCCGCCACCACCTTGTGGGCCTGGCCCATGTGGGTCCTGGGGAATTGAACCCAGGGCCTTAGGCACTGGAGGCAAGTGCCTTATCCGCTGAGCCATCTCTCCAGCCCCACATTTCTTATTATTAAATTTGTAAGTTACATACTAATTTTAGATTGTTAGCTGATTCTGACCAAAATGTCAAAGAGCATCTTAATAAAGATCATCAAAATATTTCTTGAGTCTGCTTTGTGCATGTAGCAACTAGGAGTCAAATATCATCATAGTTTTCAAGTGTGTTAACATTTGCTGCTTGCTTGAGTATGGCCTGTCTTCTATAACTACTAATTTTATTGGACCTAGGATAGTTTTAAAATATGTTTGACTTCCTTTATTTCTCTAAATTAATTCAGTTACTATGTCAAAATTTCTCCCAAGTAAGAAAGATTTCTTACTTGTAGGGTAAGAATCTATAAAGGTTAGTGACAGTCTTAAGAAACATCAAAGATAAACCATGCTAAAATACCAAATAGGTCCCTAAATACAGTGTTAATATCATACATATTTATTTTTAGTCATTCCACATATCTATTGAATATAATTTGTGTGCACTTTGTGAAAATACTTCAGAAGCTCAACTGATGGAGTAACATTCATCTCGAAAATTCTGGTAGTCATGGAAAAGAGAAAAACAGTTATAGATATTATCATACTAGCAAATGGATGTTCTAGCCCACTTAAGCACTTAGGCTTACAGAAGTTCTGCCAGAAATTCTAATTTGCAACTGATAGTGACAGACTTTCAGTCAAACACAAGGTGAGAGGGAAAGAGCCTCAGAAATACTTGATATTCAGTGCTAATGACAACTACTGCAGTACATTCACAAGTTACAGAATTAACATGTCATAGTAGAAGTGACCTATGAGGTCATCTTTAAATCCTTTATTTTATGGATGAATACTAATCCAAGAAAGGAAGAAATGACTAGGTAGAGATCATATGGCTACTGAGCAATGAAACTAAGTCAAAACTAAGATGCCATTTCTATGGCTATGTTCTTTCTAATAACTTAGCTACCAGTTGCCTTCCATGCTTTGTCAGTTCTGTAGCAACAATCCACTGTAAAGAGGCTGATTCACCCATAAACAATTATAAGGCTTCATTTTTACTTCTAATGAAGCCAATTTTATTTATTCAACCACAAATATTTAGTTTTATCAAGATTTTCTGTATGAACCTATCAATCCCCTTAATCAAAATACTCTTCTTTTAACTACTACTAAGCTGCCCACAAATTTGTAGTGTCATAAAAATGATCACTGACTCTTTCTCCCTCCCACTGAAGTAAAGTATTAGAAGGAACTTGAAGCAAAGGCAGTTCTACACATGGAAGAAAAATTCCTATAGTGTAGTGGTGGAAGACTTTATTTCCCTTACTGAACAACAGGAGCTACAAAGGCAAAGGGTCACATTGTATGGATTAGGATGCTGTGCAAACAGCAGGAAAAGCCAGCTAGGGGGTCACAAGTAATAAGAGGGGAACTGAGGGTTGTACAATAGTTTGTCTGAATGTGATATCATCTCTGTGCTTCTCAGGGGTTGGCATTTGGGACTGAAATAAATTTAGAGAGACTCTTTGTTTTAATTTACCACTCATATGAAGAGAAAAAGGTAGATTCTCCTGAGGCCCAAAAGGTACTTCTATGTAATACATCAGGCATTCCCATTTTCTGGCTCCCAGTGTAGAACTTATTAAAGGACTAGGTCAGTGGAGCCTGGATTTCTGAAAAATTTGAATGCTTAATGCATCACCCACATAGGGATTGTGTACAATTTGGGAGAAGCTGACTCAGCATGTTGCAGGGCAGGGCTCAGGAATTCTTTGTCCTTAGTGTATAACATCCCATAACCTGAGTATACTGAAAAAAATCAAAAACAAAAACAAACAAACAAAAAAGAGAACCTTGGAACCTAGTAGGCCTAGTAGATTACTAGTTACCTAATCAGGTAATTCTATTCCCATAAGGAACATAAGGTTTCCTTCATATTTGTTTTCCGACAACAGCTGAAATCAGTTTACAGAGCAATACCAATTGTTGTTTCACTGACATAGGAAGCAATGAGTGCTCAGTAGTTTTATTTTTCATGCCACTCTTAATGCCATGCCGCCCCCCCCCTGGCAGTTGAGGAAACACACTTTAGAATGAAATTGTGAGTCACTCTTCTGACTGGAATGCCTGTCTATCAGGACAGGCTATTGCTTTGGACTTCATGGGAGGGTCACAAGTCGAATAACACATTCAAAGTAGGCACATGAATAGTCTCTGTTGAAAACTTAAGCTGCTTATTACCATAGTAACCTTTTGTCTTTGCAGATATGTGAGTTAGCCTTGGCTGCTCTTTGGTAGTCATTCCTTCCAATTTTAGTTTTGATGTTCCTGTAAGGGTGACTGCAACCATGGAGAGTAGTTCTCACTCATATAGAGGATACACACATATATAAGGAGAGAGAGAGAGAGCAAAAGACAGAGAAAGTATGTGAAAAATTGATATGGCAAAGACTGTTACTGAAAGAAACTGTGTGAAAAGTTGAAATGACAATGACAGTTACTGGCTTGTCTCATCATCACATACAAACTGAAATGGCTACTGGTGATCTAAGCATTTGTGAAGAGACAGGAGAGAAGACATGGCTATCATAGCTCACTCCCCCACTAGAATCCTAAAAAGGTCAGACTGAAAGAAATTCTAGTTGACTCTAAATCTATAAGGCTTAAGACATCACAGTAAAAATGCCATGAAAGAGAAAGTGCTTTTCACTGCCTACTAAACTGAAAATTATTTAACTTTTCAGAACTGATTTTATGTTGCTCTAAGATTGGGCTCTGATGCTAGTGGCTTCATAGATTTAGAAAAGTTCTTTGAATAAAATCCAATGAAACATTTTTGTTTATAGGATGAATTAAGAATCTAAATGAGATTATATGAATGTTTCCATATATATATATATATATATATATATATATATATATATATATATATATATATATGATTAGTGTAAACATCACATTGAAAAGATATACTTGCTAATAATAATTGAAAAAAAGGAGGGCAAGAAAAAATCATTATCACAACAAAAACTCCACTCTAACAAAGGATTATGAAGAAATATTCTCCACCTTATGGACTCATTTACATTAGAATTGCAGGAAAGTTCTTGTGAAATAGCTGCAGATGATCCATTTTTTTCTCAGTGGTGGCTGAAGTAATGATGTAGAGAATATACTAGCAAGTGCAGTCACAATTTCAGCTACATGATTAGCAGAGATACTAAATATATTTTGGTTCAAAGAAAAGTAACAATTTCTACCTTATTATCTTGAGTATAGGAAATAAAAATTTGATGTGATTTATAAAACTATTGGCTAGATATTAATGTCTACACTAACACTGATAATAATAGTAATAAGAGTAACACAATGATACACCATTGCTGCCACTTTGTTGAATTCCTCCTCTGTGCCATGCACTTCTTTTAATACATATTATCTAGTATTAACCTTCATTGAAATGTTTTTTTATTGAATCTCATTCACTGTTAATGGACAAATCTAAAAATTACACAGGAAATTCATACGAGATATCTGTGCTGATCTTTTGTCTTCCCACATCCAGTTAAATATTCACTTTTTAAAAATTAGGTGGAACTGTAATAGTGAGTAACTGAGGGAAGATTTCCTACCTGTTGATGGTAGCACGGAGAAAACCCTAGCTCATATGTCAAAGACAAAAGTGCCTGGCATGGTGGTGTACACCTGTAATTCCAGAGCATAGAAGGCTGAGGCAGGAGTGTGAATTTGAAGACATTCTATCCTATAGTGAGACACATGGGGTCAGGAGCCATGCTACAGAATTGAGACCACACTTGCATAACATAACAATAGAAGTAGAGCTTTTAATGAATATGTTACAAAGAGATTTATTCAAAAAGACCAAAGGCCATGTCATCATTAGATATTTCACATTCTCCTCTTCATTTTCTTTTCCTCAGCTGGGCCAGTAGTGGTGGATGGGCAGGACCTCCTACTAGTGAAACATCAGCTACTGGAATAGGTCCACCAGCTCCTATGTTGCAGATGAAGCTCCCAGTATTGACACTGGCCAGGACCTTTTAAGAAAAGCCATCCCAGAAAGTTTTAACATTTATATTTGCTGCTATAATAAGAACATTGATCTTATCCTCAAAATTGTGAAGAATGAGGGCCAATAGATACAGGTAAAATTGAAGAAGTAGGCCCTGGTGTGGACACCTGGGTGTCATTAGTCACTAGACATGAGGGTCTCACTCCAGTGTGGACTTAGCTTCCTTGGAAGAACCAAGCACATTGAGTGAAGCTAAGGAGAAGTTATTGAAAGTTTTCATGCCATTTCAAGGTGAAGAAGGTAAAACTCAAAGAGATTAGGTATCTTTCTCAATGTCTCACATAAGTAATAAATGTAGAACATGAGTTACCTCAAGTCTATCTACTAAACTAATTTTTCTGAAGCTTATATTTCATAAACTATTTTTCTGAGAGATGTTCATAGATAGGTACCTTATAAAAAGAGATTATGGTGGAAAATAATGGCGAGAAAAGAAATTTATACTATTACATACCTCTCAAAAATCAATGTATATTTGAATAATAATGATTCTTGGGCTGAGGTGATGGCTTATTGGGTAAGAGCATATGCTCTGCTAGCATGTAATCTTGAATTCCATCACCAGTGATCACATAAAAACCATTGCATGATTGTGCACGCCTGTAATCCCATTGCTGGGAGGAGCAGAGACAGGAACTCCCTGAACATGTAGTCTAACTGCAAAATGGATAGCTACAATTTCACTTAGAAACTTTTAATGCAATAAAATAAAGTTGAAGAGAAATAGAGGACACCTGACGTCTTCCTCTCATACACAGGTTGTGCACACAGAACATGCATATCTGCAACCTGTGCTTATACCACGAGCACATGCATGTGCACATGAACACACACACACCAAATTAACAGAAAATAATGGTTCTAAAGAATCATATAGTAAATAATTAGTAAATTTTATCAACTATTGTTTAGCATAGAATTTTAATTAATGTATTAGGATAACTGAAATTGTTCTAGAAGTTAATCTCTTCATTGAAATGAAGCCAAAAAATGTAATGACTACACACTGATTCTAAATTTATATTGAATATATGACTTACAAAGAATTTTCAATACAACTATTTCAATCTTAAATTGGATAAATACTTGTAAAAAGATGAAAATAGACCTAGTCCTCTCACCATGTACCAAAATCACCTCCAAATGGATCAAAGACCTCAACATAAGAATTGAAACTCTGAAAATCCTGGAAGAAATAATAGGGGGAACTCTATTAAACTAAGGTAGATATGGAAGAAGTATCCTTATTTCCTAAATGAATATTATTAAGTTGAGTAAAACTATGAGTTTACAGGGTCAAAACTGCCAAAGGCTAGGATTGGAACCAAAGTCTTCCAATATGTGGTCTATCATTCTTTATGTTATATTGTACTGCATTGCTAAAATACTCTTTCCTCTGTGGCTTCTTAATTAAGGTTAATTTATATGTATGAATATATAGGAATATAGATAAGGGAAATGTGGTGAATATCACTTCTGATTTCACTTAGGATATATAAAGAGCAGAAAAGAGCATGTCTTTTATACTTATGGTAAGTAAATGTTAGAGTTTATTAAACTCAATACACAAGCAAAGTTAAAAGTCAACCAATTAACCTAAAATCTACAAGGTGATGACAAGGAAAGAGCAGACTCTGTGTATTATTTAGAAAAGATACTATTGGATACCATATAAATTAGTAAGATTTGGCTGAATTAAAATTCTAAGAACTGAGAATAGGCTAATTTAAGAGTATAAAGATATTAAAGGTAGTAGAAAAAAATATAATTAGGAATACCTTGTATATTTTCTCTCGAAAACCCTCACCTGTTTATCAGAAACAAGGTAGGGGAAATTCCTAGAAAATGTCTTCATATTATTGTTTATTGATGAAAGAATAGAGGTCATATATAAATAACATGCTTTTTGTAAACTATCTGGGAACCAGGACATAGATTTATTAGTTTCAAAATGATAGAGAAAAGAGAAAAGTCCAACAAAGAATATCATTGCAAGAAATCAACAAATCATGAAAGAAAAATGACAGTAGGAATTTTTGGCCTTTTAATAATTATATAGATTTAAAATATATTTCTATAATAAATATTCTGTTAAGAAAAGATGGAAATTATGTATGTCTTCTGACCATCACAATATAAAATTAGAAATCTATAAGGAATTTTTTTTTTGGAAAAACACAAAATTATGAAAACTAAGCAGCATGCATTTGAATACCAGGAGGTTGAAAATAAATAAAAACTGAATTAAAAATATGTAAACTAAAAAGGAAGTACAACACAGTAAAACATATGGATTCCAGCAAAAATAATTATAAGGGGGGGACTTTAGGGTGATAAGTGTTCATATGGCTAAGAATAAAGATGTCAAATAAATAACAATGTTATAACTCATGGAGCCAGATAAAAGAACACAAATTTAGCCCAATGTCAGCTAAAAGAAGAAAAATTGTTTAAAATTTGAACAGAAGGAATGAGTATATTTCTTGAAACATAACATGAAGAACCAATCATGAATAGAAAATACCTGTAGAACAATAGTAAGTAAGGTGAATGGATATATCAGCTGCTTTCTCAATTCTGGAACAAAATACCTAACCAGTAGCATCTTAAGGAGGGAATGGATTTATTTTCAGCTTGCAGATTTGTGGGAAAGTCTGTCACAGAGGGAAAAGTATGCGAAGTAAAAAGTCCTTCACATCATTACATCAGCAGGGAGGAAGTAGAGAGAGAATCACATTTGGGGCCTGACTCTACTACTTCAAGGCTTATCACAGAGACATATTTCATTCAGCCAGTTTTCACCTCATAAAAGTTGCACAATGTTCCACAACAGCATCATCAACTGGAAATTAAATATTCAGATATATGAGAGTGTGGGGAGACTTTTGCATTCAAACCATCACATTAAATAAACAATAATACAAAACCTTTCAACAAAGAAAATCCCAGGAATACACAGACTAACAGGTGAATTCTACTCAAAAATTTAAGAACTGATATCAATCTTTGATGAACTTTAAAAAATAAAGAACACTTCCAAGCTCATTTTATGTGGCTAGCATTAATCTTATACGAACAGTAGATAAAAATGTTATAAAAATAAAATATCAGGGATCTGAGGAGATGGTATGGTGGTCAAAGGTGCTTGCCTTAACAGGCTGCCATCCCAGTTTCAATTCTCAAGCCAATTACATAAAGTCAGATGGACATTCATTTGCAATGGCAAAATACCCTAGTATGGCCCCACACACAAATAGATAAAAATATTTTTAAATAATTGTAAATATAATATGAGGCCAATAACCCTGATTAATATGTAGGCAAAAGTTTTCAACAAAATTCCAGTAAACTGAAATAAGTAATACAATAAAAGGATTGTATTTCATGACAAAGTTCAATTTATCACTGATATCTAACAATTGTTTAACATATGCAAATGAACAAATGTGAAATAAATTAATGGAATGAAAGAAAAATCTCATAATCATCTCAATGCATGCAGAAAAAGCATTCAACAAACTACAACAGTTTTTTTCCTTGTAAAAACTAAACAAATGGTGGGGGAGATTATCCAGAGGCATGGCCAGGAGAACCTGGCTGAATACTAGGCTATTCATGGTCCCCTGTCACAAGGACTGATCCAGACGACCCATGGAGGAGGTTATCCAGTGGAGGGGGGAGGGGAGGGCAGCGGGGAATTGGGGATAACAACTCATTGTTTGCCCACTAAATGTTGTAACTCATTATGGACAATAAATAAATAAATAAATAAAAAACTAAACAAAGCACAAAAAAGAATTTATCTCAATGTAAAAAAATACCAAAAATGACACATCCACTGCAAAAAATTATACTCATTGATGAAAAGCTAGAATATTCTCCTCTAAGACTGAGAAAAAGACAAGAATTCCCACTCTCTTCACTTCCATTTAACATAAAAGTGGAAGTCCTAGCAAGAACAATTTGTAAAAGAAAAAGAAATAAAAGGCATTAAATTCATAAAAGAAGTGGAATAATTCATGTTTTCTTATGAACCCTAACAACTCCAATTTAAAAAAAAACTGCTGGAATACATAAATAAATTCAGCAAAGTTGTATTATAAAATTTCAATTTACAATATCATTTGTGAGCTATGCTGGGGTTACACATATGCAATTCCAACTGTCAAGTGAGGCAGGAGGATCAGGATTTCAAGGCCAGTCTCAGTTATGAGTTCCAAGTCAACTTGAGCTTCATGAGACTTTGTCTCAAAAAAACTCAAGAAAGATAATCTCACCAAATTGATGATGCTTATCCCATTTTACCTATGCTGATCTCACTCTCCATTGGATAATCTGTTTTAATTTTTCAGAAGGTGGCGGTAACCATGGACTTCCTAATTCTACCAACAGAACCAGAAAAGATAGGTTACTCCCTGGCAGGAGAACAGCCACCCCTAACACATCAGCTAGAGCTCAGGTGAAACCAAAGAGGAAGTCATGAGATGTGCAAGAGTGCTTTTACATAGCGAGCCTGACAACCTGAAACAGGGTGATAGAGACAGACACTGAAGATACTCAAAATGTACTAAAACAGAAATCTAGAAGCTCCTAAGAGCTTGTCATAGTCAACCACAGGCCTCTGGGATGAATCTTCAAACCAGGCACAATTTGGGGGAGGAAAGTATTTATTTATTTATTTATTTATTTATTTATTTATTTATTTATTTATTTGGAAAGTATTTATTGAAACTACAGATTGAGGGGAAGTTCCATAACAGTGAAAGAGGCTGGCCCTTCTGAGGTTTGAGCAGAGAGAAAAACCCATCACCTACACCACACACACAGAACAGGAAACAGACAGAAGGGGGCACAAGGAGAGAATTTCTTCTCCTTTATATAATCTTAAAGTGGGGTCTTGCAACCCTATCCCAGACTTAATGGCTTACTGAGTCTCTGGGATTTCCTTCCTGCACTGTCCACACAGGAAAGGATATTTACTTCTAGCTCTCCTGAGCTTCCTTATGTCTTGCCCCTACTGAGAGGCTGCCTTCCAGTAAACATCCTCAGAGACCCATCCAAGATTACTTGAAAGGTCAAGATGACATTAAAACTTAACCATCACACAGCTCAACACTAAAGTAGACTTAAAACTCACTCACCATGACTCATGGAACTTTGCAGAAGAGGGGATGGAAAGATTGTAAGCGCCACAGTGGGGGGAATATCCCAGAGGCATTGTTCCCCCACCCAATGATGGACTGCTGCTCAGACAACACAAAGCCCTCCATCCCATGGAGCATATCCCATGGAAGAGAGCCCTCTTTGGAATGGGGGCTGAGAGAAGGGACTTGTTCATAAAAAAGTTTCTACTTAATGAAAAATACTGTATTAGCCAGGGTTCTCTAGAGGAAACAGTTGATAGAATGGATTACAGTAAAAGGGATTTATTGGGGTACTTTACAGCAGTCCAACAATAGCAATATGCAGGCCCATAGGGAAAGAAACCAGTAGCTGTTCAGTCCACATGGCTGGAGGCCTCAGCAGTCCCAATCCAGCCCAGAAGGCCTGAAGGCTCCCTGGGGAGCAGCTGCTCTTCAGTCCATGATGTGAGGCCTAGGAAACTGGGTTCAGATGTCCAGAAAGGGTAGGAGAGCAGGATGTGAGAGCAAGTCATAAACCAGCACCAGCAGCCAGGGAACAGAAGGGGGAAAAAAAGGAATTTTCCTTCCCCCCAAGCTTCCTTGTATTCAGTCCCCCTCCAGGAGGGCCCACCTACTTGGGGGATGGGCTTACTCTGGAGAAGAGAACTCCTCCTTTTGTCAATCCTTTCTGCAGGCAAACTCAGAGATCTTCCCAAGATTACTGTAGATTATTAAACAAGTCAACTTGACAATAAACTTAACCATCACAAATACTTATCCATAAAAAATCGAAAACAAAAAAGCAAGAAAGTAAGATAGGGATAAATGGATAAGAATAAGTTTTTTTGTATGAAGGGGATAGTAAAAAGAGAGGGTATTAATATCCAAATGCATAGTATAAATGTATGAACATGTCAAAAATTTAAAAAAAGAAAAAAACTGATTCTATTTATAGCAACATCAAGAGAATAAAATTCTAAGTAGGTAAAACATCTAAATATCTCAAAAAAAGACATTGATCTGATCTGTATCTTAGGTGCAAAAGTTGTCTACTATCTGTAATGCCCTGTGATTCATCTGCAGCACAACAAAAATTACAATATTGATTAAAGAATCTAAAAAAATTAAAAATGAGTTAAGGGGATGTCTCTGTGGGTAGGAGTTCTTGCTGTGCAAACCTGAGTTTCTGAATTTAGTTCCTAACACACACTGTAAAAACCAGGTGTGGTTGTGCTTGTCCAGTTCTGAGAGGGGCATCCGAAAGTCTCTCCAGTCAGTGTATCTAACTGAAAAATGAACAGCTTAAGATTCAGTGACTCTGTCTCAGGAAAATTAAGTGGAAGAGTGAGAGAGGAGGGCCCCCTTAATTGTGCACACACGAGGCAAACACATCTGAATATTGCACTCACAAACTACATACTAAACCACCCACTACGCACATGCGTGTATGCGCACACACACACGTGCGCACACACAAAACTGAAAAAAATAAATGGAAAGAGACCTTGCATTCATAGATTAGAAGAATTACTATCATTTAAGTATCCATTATAGTTAAGTGATCTACATATATATTTTATGAAATCATTCTAAACTCTAATAGCATTTTTTCAAAAATATGGAAAAAAATAGTAAAATTCATAAAGATTCAGGAAAAACCTCATGCCACCAAATGAAATTTCATAAAGAAGCATCACATTTCCCAATTCCAAGCCATATTATGACATTATGATTACCAAAAGAATATCAAACTGACAAAAATGGAAACAAAAACCAATTAAACAGAATGGGGATCTCAGATTCAGAAAGGCAAATTAGACATTTTCTCTCATTTTTACATTCTACATAGTATATAAATGCATACATTTACATGTATATATATGACATAAACGAAGTGAATTAGTTTGTGGAAAGGAAAGCAATGAGTGAGAGGGAAAGGGAAGGTGATGGAAGCATGAATATGATCAAAGTATATGATAAAATTGGATTAAAATCCTTTTATGAAACTCCTCAATGTTGACAATGATTATACATCAATATAAACTGTAAGAATCCTAAATTTTGGCTAGAAATATTGATGCATACTTGTATTACTAGCATTCATTTATAAATGATTCTCACACAGAATAGTGAAACTAATTTATATGCATATTAAAGTTGAATACATATTTTATGACAGTTAATAAGGACCTTGACTCTGTCAGAAAGAAAAACAGAAATAATAAAAGAAGCAATGTAGAAAGAATCCTGTGCCTCTAGATTGTCGTGATGATATCAGTAAAAACTTATATACTGATGTGTATTATAGCATCTATACAGACATGTGCATAAATAATATATGAAAATGAATAAATATGTTTCTACACTTACATTTATTATCTTTACCTAGTATGATAAAGCAGAGAATCCTAATAGTATAGCACGTCTATACCCTTTTGGGGTATCTAATGGCATTCTTCTATGAAAGTAATCTGGATATCCAGTGAAAATGTTTGATTAGTTGAATGGATACAAGATGAACCTGGAGCATCTTCTGGTGCCAAAAACTAAGGAAGTACTTAAAAAGGCAAAATGAAACCGGGCGTGGTGGTGTACGCCTTTAATCCCAGCACTCGAGAGGCAGAGGTATGAGGATCACCATGAGTTCAAGGCCACCCTGAGGCTACACAGTGAATTCCAGGTCAGCCTGGGCTAGAGTGAGACCCTACCTTGAAAAACCAAAAAAAAAAAAAAAAAAAAAGGCAAAATGAAAAATCTGCAAACAGGACATAGTATCTGATTTGAAAGAGCACCAAATGGTCCCAAGTGGAAGAACTGATCAAAGAAATTATAAAATATGGTATTGTATTCATTGTTTGCTACTAATTAACAATATTGCAGAGTAAAGAAATTCACACAAGTATACAAAAACTCTCTTAGAGATGAAATCAAATTAGTAAATATAAAAATAATGAGGAAAAAAATTATTGTTGGAGTTACACCATAGTAATTGTTCCAAGCAAGATCCATGGAAGAATGCAAAGACTATTAGGTGGTGGCTGAAGTAGGAATATGATTATATTAGTCAAATTATTCTTTCTCTAAATACTTATTAATAATTGTATTGTCATTAAGACTGGTCCATGGATTCTTCGACAATTCTATATGTGGTATGTATAGTTTTAAAATTATCTTCCTTTTAATGATAACCTAGATTTAGTACTTTAATTCTGAAGAATAGAGTACACAATATGAAAAAAATTAGACCTGAAGCAAATAAACCTGTAGACTTCTACTTTAACAAGTTATGTATCAGCAATAGAAGCTCATTGTGATACCTTGTACCCATGATGTGAATGAGAAACATAGTTCGCCTTGGTGGTTTTCTTCCCCCAAAACAATGATGAATTATCAGGCCAACTGATATTGAGGAATATTTTTTTCAATTATTTAATGTGTATTCTTCAAAATGCAAAGAATAAAAAGAATTGCTTCTGGATTAGAGTTGACTAAGGAGGCATGCAGACTATATTCAATGTATATTCCACACTAAGTGCCACAAGAGAAGAAGTACCCTACTGGAATAAGTAGGCAAACTCAGAAGAATACAATTTTAACACTGAAGTTAGTTTTGACAAATATAGCATTATTATTTAAAATATATGCATTGAGCGCCTTCCTGCCACACCTGGACCTGAGCAGGCCGCCTTCCTGCCTGCTGGGACCCGAGCCGGCCCAACCAGCCAGGGCGGCCAGGCCGCCTTCCCAGGGGGCCGGCTGCCTTTTCCACTTGGAACCCAGCTGACTTTTCTGCCCTGGGACCGGCTGCTTTGCTGTCCCATGTCTGCCTGCTTTCCTCCCCGGGGTCCCAGCTGCTCCCCCATACGGGCACACAGCTGCCTTTTCTGTGTGGGATTTGGCTGCTTTTCCTGCCTGGAGACCCAGGCTGACTTGCCCACCCAGGGGACGGAGGCTGCCTTTCCTGCCCAGGGAACTGAGGCTGCCTGTCCCATCCAGAGACCCAAGGCTGCCTTTCCTGCCTGATGTACCACAGCTACTTTCCTCTGCCCTGGGAATCAAAGCTGCTTTCCCGTGTGAACCCAGTGGCTACTTCCCCATGCTCAGAGAACACTGAGGTTCCTTACCTGCCTGGAGAACCCGGCTACATTCCCCCGCCCAGGGAACTGCCGCTGCTTTCCCACACTTGCGGAAGCCCAAGGTTCCTTTCCCACAATCAGGCAACAAGCAGCTGGTTTGCAGAGCCTGGGGAACCCAGCGGCTCCGTTCCTGCCCCTGGGGAGTCCAGTAGCCACATTTCCAAGCCTGAAGAACTTACCTGCTCCTTTCCAATGCTCAGATACATCAAAGGCATCCCACTAACAACCTCAAGTGGAATCAAAATGGGCAGAACTCAACACAGGAATATTACACCAGCTGAGGAAGCCACGCCAAATGACATCAACAATACAATTAAAGGGAGAGAGCACAGGCAGGCGCAGGAAGACGCAACACTAAACCCTGATCATACTGGCAAAGATCCTAAGGAGAACTTAGTGTTAGGAATGCAAGAAAAGGGTATATATTGAAAGGGTATAAAGTCAGGTTATTAGCTTTGCCACCAGGGTTAATATAATAGAGGAGAACCAAATGGACATCAGAAGAGACATATCAGAACTAAAGGCAAGCCAGCAAACTGAAGGTATCAAAAACCAGCTTTCCAAATTAACTGAAGACATCTGAAAATATAAGAATGACTGTAAGGAAGAAGTAATGAAATCAAACCTGGAAATGAAATCACATTTCAACAGGAAGATAGAAGCAACCCAAAAAGAAGTTGCAGAAAAACAAAAAACATATTGAAATAATAAGAACATACCTAGAATCTCTTACCAACAGGATTAATCACTGGGAAAAGAGAACCTCAGACATGGAAGACAGAACAGAGGAGAATTCGAGAGAAATCAGAACCTTGACAAAATTCAAAAGAACAAGTGAACAAGAATCAAGGGAAATGTGGGATACCATAAAAAGACCTAATCTCAGGATCATGGGGATCCCAGAAGGAGAAGAAAACCAAACTAGGGGCATAAAAAATATTTTCAACAGAATCATTCAAGAAAATTTCCCATACTTGGGAAAAGATGGTCCTGTACATCTAAGAGAGATACGGATGACCCCGACAAATTGGACCAAAAGAGGAACACCCCAAGACATATCTTAGTTACAATACCAAACATTGAGGATAAAGAGAGGGTCCTTAGAGCAACAAGAGAAAGGAAACTCACGTATAAAGGAAAACCCATCAGAATCATGTCAGACTTCTCCATAAAAACCTTAACAGCCAGGAGAGCTTGGAACAAAGTGATTCTAGGCCTAAAGAAGAATGGATTTCAAACTAGTCTACTCTACCCAGCAAAGTTATCCATCATAATTGATGGATAAATTAAAGTATTCTATGAAACTAATCAGCTTTATAATCACTTGAGCACAGAACCAAACCTTCAAAAGATACTTCATGAGATAGCCCATGCAAACAAAACCGACCCCAGGAAAGGAACAGAGAACAAGCAAGGTAACACAAAACAGATAGCAGCAACAGCTTAGATACCAACCTCCATGTTCTCTACAAAATGGCAAACCTCACAGTTAAAACTTTGAATGTAAGTAGACTCAACTCTCCTATAAAAAGACACATGATAGCAGGTTGGATCAGGTAAATGGACCCTTCCATCTGTTTCCTTCAAGAAACACACCTTATCACTAAAGACAGTAACCTCCTGAGAGTAAAAGGGTGGAAAACAATTTTCCAGGCATGTGGGAAGAATAAAAAAGCAGGTGTGGCTACTCTAATATCTGACAAAATAGACTTTAAGCCAACAGCAATAAAAAAGGATGATGATGGCCACTTCCTACTCGTCAAGGGAACAATACAACAAGAAGACATCACTATACTACATATGTATGCTCCAAATGCATAGGCCCCTCAGTTCATTAGGCATAAATTAGTCAAAAGCAAAGCAGATATAGATGCCAATACCATCATAGTAGGAGACTTCAACACTCCACTGTCATCCCTAGACAGATCATACAAACAACAGACAAGCAGGGAAATCAAGCTGCTAGATGGAACCATAGACAAACTAGCGATAAAAGACATCTACAGAACATTCCACCCCAAGGACACAGATTACACATTTTTCTCAGCAGCACATGGAAACTTTTCTAAAATTAACCATATACTGGGCCATAAATCATCCCTCATCAAATTCAGAAAGATCATACCAGACCACAACACATTAAAGCTAGAAATTAACAATGGAAGAGGATCCAAAAATTCAACAGATACTGGTGATGGAACAACTCGCTCCTGAAGAATGAATGGGTCAAACAAGAAATCAGACAGGAAATCCAAAACTTCCTAGAAATAAATGATAATGAGGACATAAGCTTTCAGAACTTGTGTGACAAAAAGAAGGCAGTTCTAAGGGGGAAATTCTTTGCACTAAATGCCTTCATAACAAAGACAGAGAGGTCTCAAATCATCCAACTATCCTCACACCTAAGATCATTAGAACAGATGGAAAAATCCAACACTAGGAGCTCGAGACAAGGAAATAATTAAGATCAGAGCTGAGACTAATTGTCGCGTCCCTGCTCGTCCAGCAAGAAAGGACACGACCACCAGAGTTCTTCTCCGCAGCATTTTACTCAAGAAACCTTACAAGTTACATTGTTACTAAAAGCTACTTCATTCTTCTTTCTTCTCTCTTCTTCATTCTTCTTCTCCTCTTCCCGCGCTCAGGTGTGCAGCAATTTTAAGTCCAACTATAGCCTATTAGC
>PVHP010008919.1:0-51917 GCA_004024765.1 Zapus hudsonius
TTGCAGTTAGAATAAGTTAAGCTTTGATCTGCTTCTTATCTTGTGGCCTGCCTAGGGGCTTTGGAGTTTTCAGGATTGCTAAGATTTACAGGGGCCCCCGGAATTTGCCTCAACTTCCTTCAGAAGGAGACTGTCCCAGAGCCTGCCAGACTCAGCAGAAACCTTACTTCCTCCATGCCTCATTAGCAGAGTACTACAGAACTATAGATGTGGAAAGGCCTTTGAGGTAGAGGAAGGGTATCCACAAAATTAATTGCAATATGAATTCATCCCATAGAAACCTACTTCTGGGATACCATTCTACATGTCCTTACCCTCAGTAAGGAGGAGAGGTTGTTGGTGCAGTGGCATATTGGTGTATTGGCAATGAACCCCAAAATCCTTGTTTCAAAATGAGAAAACTGCTCAACACCATGAGCATCTGTGTGGTTTGCTGGGAACTGTGCTAAAATGCAACAAAACAGAAAGACAACATTAAAGTTTAGTTCCCACAACCAGGGGATATGGATTATGATATGGGATGTGGGGAAGGGTTATAATTTAGATAATCCCTAGTAAAAATTTCAATGCACCCCAAGTTTAAAGAGTATCTGAGCTCTTGTCTATAAAGTTAAAGAAATAAAATCATAGACAACAAAATAGTATAGTGGGAGACTTTATTGTTTAAGGGAACATGGGGAGTTACAGAGTTTTCCAGCCACAAGTGTGGGGAAAACACGCGTCAGAGAGTTTAACAGAATTTATATTGTTTAGCTAAATAATCAGAAAAAGAAAACATAATAGAGAGCTCCCATCATGAGAAAGAGAGATTCATGAGGGAAAAAGTCTGGAGCCTGTCCCCACCCCAGCCACTGGCTGGGGTGCGGTTGGCCTTACCTTTCCTAAGGCCTGGATCAGAGGTTCTTCTACTCCATTGTCATGTGGGGGAAGAGACCCGCATCCTCTAGGGAAGTTAATTTAAGTTCTCCCCAGGTGAGTCAGAGAGACAGCTGATTGGTTCATATTTGACCAATCAGTTTTAGCACCTAAGTTGAAGCTCTAAGTAGACACTTCCGACTCAAGGGGAGGGGTGGTCCCTGCAGAGGTCTGACAGTCACAATCAGGGTCCTACTACTTTTCAGAACAATGCACCATTCACAGAGTGTGGGAGCAATGGAAGCCCTTTGACCCATCTGCTTTCACTTGGTCCTCTAATAAATTAGAAAAACAGTCCAATCAAATCATTGCACTGAAATTAGCAAATAAATAAATAACAAAGCAAACAAACAAACAAAAAACTGCTGTTCTTGATAAGACAATAAATAGGTGAGCCCTGTGGGAAAGAGGGAGAGAGAGGGGAATTTCCTGTACAGTGATTATATGGCCCAGGTGATCTGAGAGAGAGATGGTTGATCAATCCTTGACCAATCATTTTCAGGGTTAGGTTTGAACTCTAGTTAGAGACACCTCCCACTCAAGGCGAGAGGGTCAGGCATGAGATGAGGATAACCTGCCTGAAAATACAAGTTTAAGGACACTCCTGGTTACCTTTGGAGGTCCCAGTCATTTTAACCTGTCAAATCCCCCCTCTAAAGAAGTAACCCTAACTACTGTTAGGGTATTGGGACATGAAATCATTCATGGAAAAAAAATCACCAGAAAAAAGTACATATACGCTTCTAAGAAAAAATCTAACAAGAATACCCATTTTCATCCTGCAGGAGGCAGTGCAAAGCGACTGGGGAGGGGTGAAGGAGGAACATGGCAACATCCTGTGGGGTCTCTCTCCTAAATTCCCACACTCACACAGGGAGAAAGTTGTTTGTAAAGGACAGGAGGATAGATCTATCCACAAGAGCCATGTGGGCAACTGATCTTGGACTTCCAGCCTCCAAACCTGTCAGGATATGAATTTCTATTGTTAAACCATCCTGGATTAGCATTTGGTTCTGGAATCCTGAGAAGACTACTGTAAACAAAATATTAAAGGCTTCTCAGGTCCAGGGTGTAGCACCTTCCCAGCATGCTTGGTACTCTCAAAAATGATATTTCTCATAAAAGCTTGGATTAAACATAGTGCAAACTTACAAGCACAATAAAAAAGCATGGCAGTGCTAACGCCTCCCTTTCACTGTGAACTCTATCAATCCTGTTACCATGTAAAGCAAGGATGATAATGATTTTAAATGATGAAGATTGTGAGTGATAAAAAATACTGTTTTGCTACAATACTACTATTTTATGTATATTTATAATTTCTATACTTAATTTAAAAATTAAAATAAATCAAGCTGGAAAAGTGATGAAATTATTAAGAATAGTTACCTCTAGATACATCTATTTATACTATATTTTCTTGTAGGTTTTTACTGTATGTTGAAATTTTAGTGAAGGCATAAATTTATCTTAACACATTTCAATAACTTGTGTATTTTAATTTTATATAAATCAATTTAATTTTATGCTTCTGTTTTCCTAGGTATTCAGTTCCATAGTATGAAAAAATTGATACATAACCTATACCTATATGTATATACATACTTATATATAGGGGTACACATTTCAACTAAACCATAAATGTATTTATAAGCACACAAAAGCTAAAAAAATATCTGGGGGCTCACTGTGTTTAAATGATAAGAGAAAAAGATGTAAACATGAAATAAAGAGAGAATTAATAAAGATACCAAGGCCCAGATTGAGATAGGAGCAAATATACAAGGTTAATGCATAGATGAATTACTTACACACGAAAACATTATCTGTAAAGTTGGTAAAGCTTTTTGAAACCCATTGGGATGAAAGGCCCATAAAACAATATATTATTAATATTACTATTATAGTGCATCTTTAGTTTCTATATAGATGCCAAAGGACTCTTCTAATGGTCTAGTTTTCTATGCAATATATACCAGTCACCACTAAAGAGGATACATTAATCCAAGTAATTGAAACAAATTTTAATTTATTTGGACAGTACTAAAGCTTGGAATGACTAAAGAGGACCTTGCTCTGCATCATGAAAAGTAAACATTAAATGACCCAGGACAGTAAAGCATGGATTTTCTTAGTTCTACATACTTACTTTACAAATCAGTGGAGCTCAGAAATTCTAAAGCAAGATTTTTAAAGTGAGGGTACAAGGTGAATGAGGAACTGAAGAGATCATTAATTTTTTTTTTTCTCTTTGTGGAGGTGTGATTGGAACCGGCTTTGCAGTCTCAAAGAAAGCCAAGTAAACCTCATTGTTTTCTCATCAAGAGAAGAAGGCTTTTTTTTGGTTGTGGGTTTTTTATTTTTTTTATTATTTATTTATTTATTTTAGCTAATTTCAGTGCAATGACTGGATTGGACTGTTTTGTTTTGGTTTTTTTGTTTTGTTTTATTTTATTAGAGGACCAAGTGTAAGCAGATGGGTCAAAGGGCTTCCATTGCTCCCACACTCTGTGAATGGTGCATCATCCTGAAAAGTAGTAGGACCCTGGTTGTGGGAACAAAACTTTAATGTTGTCTTTCTCTTTTGTTGCATTTTAGCACAGTTCCCAGCAAACCACACAGATGCTCACGATGTTGAGCAGTTTTCTCATTCTGAAACAAGAATTTTGAGGTTCATTGCCAATATACCAACATGCCAATGCACCAGCAAATTTATGGTATGACCCTGGATTTTTGTCATAAAACTTAAAGAATTAAATCCACAGACCAGAAGGTAAGGTAGAGAGAGAGACTTTATTAGATTAAGAGAAGGAAAGAGGAGAAAGTATAGAGAGCTACGATCATGAGGGAGGCGAGAGGAGGGAAAGCCCATGTGGGAAAAAGGGGGTTATCTCTCATCTCAGCAGCTAGACTTACCCAAACCTGGAGGATAAGATGGCCAGCCAAGAAGAGAGCATGTTTTCACCTGGTAGAAGTATTTTATAAACTCATGGTGGTAGTTCCTGCCTCCCACCTCAGGTGAGCCAGAGAGAGAGCTGATTGGTCTGGGCTATTCTGGTTCAGGAAGTTAAGTTTGACCAACCACAATGCCAAGAGACCTTCCCATTCCATCCCCAGAGAAGGGCTCAGGTGGAGGAGCAGGTTAGACAGAGAGATAAGGGGAAACCAGATCATTCTCTGATGGAATGTGCAGGTTCAAAGACATTCCTGAGTTTTTGTTTTGTTTTGTTTTACTTTCTGAGGTCCAGTCATCCCAAACTGCCTCAATTTGACTCCAGGATATATAAATATGACACTCACTATACAGATCATAAGGTTGGGGATATAGCTCAAGGGTGGAGCTCTTGGTTAGCATACATAAAGCCCAGTACTAAATTGAAAATTAAAGAAACAAAAATAAATAAAGAAACAGGTCATGGAGCAAGATACTACAAGTCCCTCCACTACTGGTTGTTCAGAATTTCTGTCCCAGCACCCCATCTCCCTCTTTCTCTGGTCCCATCCTGTTTCCAGTCCCAGCCCCTCCATAGTACACAGCTGGGCACTTCATCCCTCCAGACAGAACACTTCTATTTCTATTCTCAGCTAACACAGAATTTACTGATCCCGGAAACCAGATGCTCAGACTTTTTTCTGATCTTTACATTGTCACCAGACCCTGCTCCTAAACTCTCCAATCACAAATAGGCACACCTCCTCACACGACCAGACAAGGGCAGGTACAACACAGAAATGGGAAACCTGCCTTTGAAATGCACATGCGTTGGTCACAATTCCACCATAAGCAAGTATGTGCTACTTCCTGCTGAGTCTCTGTTTTCTCTCTGAAAATGAGAGGTACTGAAGTACTTGTGTCAGTCAGTCTTAATGTGGGTTGTTAAGGGGCTCTTTGTGACTACCACCAGCAGGGACTTTGTGTCTGTGTTAAGAACTCAACCATGCAGAGTCACAACCAAGTACACAAGATCATAGGACAAATCACCCACGGTCAAGAAAGCCCACACATAATATGAAATGACACAATTATATTTGTTGTTATAAAGATTGCAATAAATTACAATCCTCAGTGGCTTGAACCAATACAAATACATTATCTTGTCGTTTTGTCAGAAGTCTAATGGTGGGTCTCTTTGGATAAAACCCAGGTGTCTGCTGCATTCTTCTTTGAGAGCTATAGGAGGACAATCTGTTTCTTGCCTTTGGCAGCCCTAAAGACTGACCAAATGGTTTGGCTTTACACTCGCTTTCCTCAGTCTCCATCGGCAGAGGGCCAATCTTCTCATAACTCTGACTTCTTCTCCTGCTGTCCTCTTCCACTTTTAAGGACCCTTGGGATTGCACTGGTTCACCCAAATAGTCCAGGATAATATCCATATTTTAAGGTTAGTTAAATAACCATAAATTAGTTAGTTAAATAGCCTTAATTCCATATGCAAACTAAATTCCCATTGGCCATGTAAAGTAATATATTCCCAGGTTCCAGGGATGGGATATAGACATCTTTGAGAGGCATTACTCTGTCTATCAGAGAAAGGAAATAGAATATCCCTATTCCCAGAGCAACGCACATAGAGTCACTTTCATTCCCATTGAGAAGCTAGGAGGGGTGGATACTGTCAGAACATTGAAGGCTTCTCTTAAACAAAGGATGAAATTTCTTCATTCTCAAGAATCAGCCACACAAAATCAAAGTCACTGTCTTCCTACAGAGCCAGTAAACACTGTCAAACCTCCCACGCCAGCAGTCACCACAAGCATTTTCAGAGCCTGCTGATCACTTTAAGAATTAGATTCAGAGATCAAAAAATCAGAAACCAAAATAGCCAACATCAGAGCATTAGAGATCTATGAAAGTTATATTTTCTCTCTCTCTCTATCTCTATCTCTGTGTGTGTGTGTGTGTGTTGCTATACATCAAACCTGGAGCCTAAGCATGTTAGGCAAGTATTGCATTGCTAAAATCTACCCCTAACCAATGAAAGCTGTTTTGTAAAGCTAAATGTTGAATCATTTACAAATTCATAACCAAGAGACACTTTACCATTTACAAAGCAAGGGAAGTGATTAGAGTTAGACAATTTTGTTATTTTCATATGAGATAGAAACTGTTTATTACCAAAACAATGTCTGAATCTTGTTGAATATAAAACCAAAACTAATCACTGCCAAAACACTAAATAAGAAAGATTTACTTACTTGTAGAAGGTAAGCAGGCATAAGAGTTATTTCCAAAACAGTGCCTTCCACAAAGAAAGAGATTTATTCAGGGAGCCATGCATACAGATACAGGAAGCAACTAAGGGATGGGCACATTCCAAAGCATGCTCAGTTAACATTCATTTTCCTGTGCTCGCTAGTTTAAGGTCACAGTCAAGAAGGAAGGATGGCAGACAACATTTTTGGCCATGCAGCCTATGTTGAAAAGTCAAAATGGTCACAAGAGCACTTTGGACATACTCAGCTTGTATCATAAAGATGGTGGACAGGAGTTCCTCTGAGAAGCCTCATTTTATTACAAAATGTCTCAGCTGAAACTATAGGGAAGGACATTGAAAGTATCGTAATATAACAGTTTACCCCTAAGGGTGTTTGCCACATTTATTGCTAATACTTCAGCTAACAAAATCACTGGAAATATAGGAAGGGAGATAGACCAGGTCCCATGAGGAAGAGTTGGTGGTTAATCCGCAGAGTCTTACCACACTGTAGTTGCATTTTGCCTGGCAACATGAAGTGAAACACCTTCCCCAGAGGTTAATTTGTAAGGATGAACAGTAGATGTAAATTCAAACAATGAGAATGTTATTTGGGGTTTATTCCAAAGTCCTTTTGCAGTTTATTCATACTGTGTGAGTATTCTGTAGAGTATTGACTATAAAAATTAACTGTGGGACTTTTCTCCCTAGACCTCTACAGGGCCCCCATGCTTTCTCCCAAGACCTCTCCCTGGCTTCAGCTCTCTGCTCCGGCCTTCTGCCAGCCACAGTGGCTTCTGCATTGCTGTCCCAAGGTGTCTTGAGCAATTTTCCTACAGCAGAGTTAGGAAACTGTAGAAGAGACTTCTGGTCAAAATGGTGGTCCAACAGCCACACTAAAATTCCTGCATAAGGCAAGGTTTCCCAGGGCTATAACAATAGGAGGGGTCCCAGACCTGCATGGAGGAGGGGCACTGTGGTACATCCTCAGAAATCTGCTGTTCCTAAGACCCTTCTAGCTATTCAAGTGGATGGAGAGGGTGTTAACCTGAATGGCAACAGACTCTTATCAGAGTCCTGAGCATGCCAGCACCAACTCACCCTAAGAACCATCCTCACCCACTCCCTCCCCAATATCTCACCCAACCCTTCCCCTCCCCTCTGCATCCCAATTCGACCTTTCTTGATTCCTGGTCCTACCTGGTTCAGGATTCCAGTCCTGCACTGACTCTTACTATGGCCCATGCTCTTGCCTGTGCCTGTGCCCTGCCCCTCACTGGCTCCTGCCATGGCCCTATACACATACTCCTCCCCCCACGGCATCCTGCCACAGCCAGTGCCCACACCCTGCACCTCTCTGACTCCAAACTCAATCCAGTCTTGTTGAGGCCTGCTCTGCACTGCCTACCACTGTGGTCCTATCCTGAACCCCAACTAGGGCCCCAATAGGCAGAGCTTTCAACACCCTAGTGATTGTTGCCATAGTACAAAGGCCATGACTCCCAATACCTGCCCCACACAGGTCCCCACCTGGAATCCACCAGGCAGTCCCCCTTTCCCTACTGATTGCTGCCAGAGGGCACTGTCCTCACCAGTCCCCTTGCTCCAACTTATTCCACCATGCCCCCCAGAAGAGAGATCCCCACTGTGAGTGATTCTCCCACTAAGGGCTAGGGAAGAAAATTGCTCTATCTTTCCCCAGTTCCCCCTCAGCAGGCATATTTCCAATGCCACCACCTGCAGGCACCAGCCTTGCCCTTCCTCACTTATGTGGGCAGTGTGCCACCCATCTGCCCAGTGCTACTCTGATCACTACCATTTCCCACCCATTCACCCTACACCACTGCTCATTGTGGACCCAATCTCTCCAGCACCAAACCTCACTGACCATAACCTCTCTACCCACTACAATCACCACAAAATCCAAGCAGATCGCACACAGTAGACCATATAGGGGCCAGTATCTCTTTTGTCCTTAAGAAAATTTATCTATTATCCTGAGATGGATAAATACCAATGCAAAAAGAACACACAAGCTAAGCACCCCCCACCAAGCTTGCCTAGCCCCACTATGGAGGTTGCCCAGTGAGATTATGGAGGAGATAACACAAATATGCAACCCCAGGATGAGACCACAATAAGCCCAGGTCATAATTTCAGGGAGACAATGACCAAGTTATTGACTGAGATGTAAGTGAAAATCAGCAATCACATAAATGAGGAGGTACAGAATCAGTTTGCACAGTATACAAGCTTTGTCACCAGGCTTAACATAATTGAGGAAAATCAGATGGACATTAGTCAAACAATAAATGGATTGAAGGTAAACCAGCAATTAGAGGATCTCAATAATCAGCTGGCTAAGCTCAATGAAAACAAGATCAAATGCAAGAAGAAATATCAGGAAACATTAAGAAAAGAGACCTCAAACTGAAAAGGGAATTCAACAATGAGATGGAAATAATACAAATGAATGCAATAGAAAACAAAAATCAAATGGAGCTATTACAAACCGCTCTAGAACCCCTCACTACCAGAGTTAATAATCTGGATCACAGAACCTCAGACATAGGAGAGAAGACAGATAAATTGATCTGGATACTAAAACCTTTGATAAATTTAAAAAATCATGTGAACAAAATATGAGGCAATATGGGACACCCTTAAGTGGCCAAACATCTGTATCATGGGGATACCAGAGGTAGAAAAAATCCAGGTCAAAGGCATAAAGTACATATTCAACAAAATTACAGAAGAAAATTTTTCCTTTCTTGCAAAAGAGAGTCCCATCCAGATACATGAAGCACACCAGATAAGACCAAAGAAGAAACTCTCCAAGACACATTATAGTTAAATCTCTAAACATTGAAAGCAAAGAGAGGGTGCTAAAAGCAGCAAGAGAAAGACAAGTAATCATTTAAAAAGGCAACCCCATCAAAGTTACATCAGATATCTCCACAAAACCATGAAAGCCAGAAGGCTAATACACTATGGTTTCCAAACCAAAATAATGTACCCAGTGAAAGTATCCCTCATATATGGAGAAAGGAAACATTCCACAATAAAAGCCAGCTCTACAATTATATGAACATAAAGCCAAACCTACAGAGAATACTCTAAGAAGTAGTCCAACCAGATCAGTCAAACAACCTCCAGAGTCCACAAGAGGATGAGCATGATAATCATGTTTAGAGTGTACATAGCAACATTGCAGGCATCAATCTCCAGAAACCCTCCCCCATGGCAGGGATTAAATCAAACCTCACAGTAATAACCTTGAATATTAATGGATTTCAATCTCCTGTAAATAGACACAGGTTAACAGGGTAGAATGGAAACAGGAAAAAATGGACCCTTCCATCTGCTGCCTTCAAGAAATCCACCTCACCTCTAAAGACAGAAACTGTCTCAGTGTGAAAGATTGGAAAATGAGTTTCCAAGAAAATTGAAATAAAAAACAAGTAGGTGTTGCTATACTAATAACTGACAAAATAGACTTTAAACCAAAAGTAATTAAAAAGGACAAAGAAGGCCATTTCTTAGACATCAAGGGAACAATCCAACAAGAGGATATCACTATCATAAATATTTATGCACAAAATGTAAGGGCACCACTTTTTATAAAGCAAAACTTACTTGAAAACAAAACAGAAATAAACTCCAATTCCATCACAGTAGGAGACTTCAATACCCCACTATCATCTCTAGATAGATTATCCAACCATAAAATCAACTGGGAAATAATAGATCTTAACAATACCTTAGATCAATTAGACCTAACAGTCATCTACAGAACATTCCATCCTAAGCATACAGAACACACATTCTCAGCAACCCATGGAACCTTCTCCAAAATAGATGACATATTAGGACATAAACATGCCTCCATAAATTCAAGAAAATTAACATAACTCCCTGCAACAATGAAGCTAGAAATCAACAACAAGAGAAACAACAGAAAATACACCAACTATTGGAGATGAACAATATGCTATTAAACAACGAATGGGCCATTCAAGAAATCAAAAACAAAAATGCAAAATTCCTTGAATTAAATGATAATGAAAGCACATCATACAAAAATTATGGGACACAATGAAGGCAATCCAAAGGAGAAATTTAATGCCATTATAACAAAGACAGAGAGATCTCAAATTAATAACCTAATTACCCAGCTAAAGGCATTGGAAAAACTAGAACAATCCAACCCTAAGAATTCAAGACAGAAAGAAATAATTAAGATCAGAGTAGAGATCAATAAATTGGAACCTAAGAAAACAATTTAAAACATAAATGAAACAAAGGGCTAATTCTTTGAGAATATAAACAAGATTGATAAATCCCTGGCCAACTTGATCAAATGAAAAAAAAAAAAAGGAAATCTCAAACTAACGAAATTAGAAATGAAAAAGGAGCAGTCAAAACAGACACCAATTAAATTGGAAGAATCATCAACATACTTCCAAAACCTCTACTCCACAAAATTGGAGAACCTAGAAGAAATAGATGAATCCCTAGACACATACCACCAGAGCAGATCTTCTAAACAAATCTATTACATCCATTGAGATTGGAGATGTAATTTAAAAAAAAAAAAAAAACTCCCCAAAAGGAAAGTTCAGGTCCTGATGGATTCTCAGCAGAATTCTACCAAACTTTCATGGTAGAACTGAAACTACTATTTCTCAAGCTTTCTCACATAATTGGAGAACAATGAATACTTCCCAACTCATTCTACAAAGCTAGCATCACCCTAATACCAAAGCCAGACAGAGATACAACAAGAAAGAAAACTATGCACCCATATCCCTGATGAACTTTGAGGCAAAAATCCTGAACAAAATCCTCTCAAACCAAAATTAACAATACATCAAAAGCATTATTCACCTTTACCAATTGGCTTTTCCCCAGGGATACAGGGACTGTTCGACATGTAGAAATCAATCTATTTAATTCACCACATTAATAAATTTAAATATAAGAACAAATGATCATTTCAATTGATGTAGAGAAGGGCTTCAACAAAATTAAACATCACTTCATGATCAAAACTCTGGAGAGACTGGGCTTATTATACCTTATGCAGGGCTTATACCTCAAAATAATAAAAGCCATAAACAAAAGATCTAAAGCCCAAATCATACTCAACGGAAAAGGACTCAAGTAGTTCCTAATGAGATCAAGAACAATACAGGGGTGTTCACTGTCATCACTGCTCTTTAAAACAGTGCATGAAGTTCTAGCCCATGCAGTTAGAGAGGAGAAGGACATAAAATGGATACAAATTGGAAAGGAAAAACTCAAACTATCCCTTTTTGCTGGTGGCATGATTGTATACATAATAGACCCAAAGGACAATACCATAAAACTACTGAAAAGTGATAAATTCCTTCAACAAAGTGTCAGGATATACAAGTAACACACAGAGTCAATAACCTTCCTGTATGCAGATGACAAGCATACAGAAAGAGAAGTGAGTGAGGCTGTCCCATTTTCAATAGACTCAAAAAAGGACACAAAAGACCAGTACAATGAAAACAAAAACACTCAAGAAAGAAATTGAGGATGATGTGAAAAGACGGAAAGATCTTCCATGCTCCTGAATTGGTAGAATTGATATTGTGAAAATGGCAATTCTTCTGAAAGCAATATACAGATTCAATGCCATGATAATAAAAATCCTAGCTTCATTCTCTGCAGAGATAGCAAAAATAATCCCAAAATTAATCTGGAATGGCAAAGGCCTTGGATATCTAAAACTATTGTCGTAGTCAGCCACATGCTGCTCGGATGAATCTCCAAACCAGGCACAATTTTGGGGAGGAAAGAATTTATTGAGGTAACAGACCCAGGGTAAGTTAAGGAAAAAAGGCTGGCCCCCTTTTACAAATCCAAGCAGAGACAGAGACAGCACCTCCAGAAGCCAGTAAAAGCACACTCCTCACTAACAAAAGTAACTCCAGGCTTGAGCTCAGACTGCTTTTTGCATATGTAAAGTTAGAATTCCAGACCCACCCCAGAAACACCTTAGGGATGAACCCTAAGATCTGGTCAAGGTAACACACCTCCTCCAGCCAGAACTGGCTGGAGACAATTCACAATTATCATAAACCTTTAATTCTTTTGGGGGACATTATTCAAACTACCACAACTATCCTCAGCAAAAGAAGCATCTTGGGAGGTTATCACCATATCAGATCTCAAAATATACTACCAAGCCATAATAACAAAAATAGCATGGTACTGGCATAAAAACAGAGAGATAGACCAATGGAACAGAATTGAAGACCCTGCATTAGTTCAAGTAAGTATAGCTACTTGATCTTTGACAAAGGTGTCAACAATGTGCACTGAAGAAAAGACAGCATCTTCACCAAATGATACTGGACAAATTGGATAACCACATGTAAAAAAATAAAACTAGACCCACTCCTATCACCTTGCACAAAAATTAACTCCAAATGAATTAAAGACCTCAATATATGACATGAAACTCTTAAAAACCTGGAAGAAAAATAGGTAGAATTCTCTACAATATAGGAGTGTAGAAAAACTCCTGAACAATACCCCAATAGCCCAGGAAATTCAAAAATCACTCAACCAATGGAATCTCATCAAGCTAAAAAGCTTTTGTAAAGACATACAATACACAGAGCCAACAGACCAGCAACAGATTGGGAGAAAATCTTTCCCAGCTACACCATGGACAGTGGACTAATATCTAGAACCTACAAAGAACTAATAAAATTAGGTAATAAAAAAATCAAACACACCACTCAAAACATGGGGCTGTGGACTCAACAGGGAATTCACAGAGGAGGATATCCAAATGACCAATTCTCACTTAAGAAAATGATCAACATCTTTAATCATCAGGGAATCATCAGGAAAATGAAAATCAAAACATCTATAAGATCCCATGTTACCCAGTTAGAATGGCAATCATTAAAAAAATCTACTCACAATAGATATTTGCATGGATGCAGGAGGTAGAGGGGGGAAGGAGCCCTTATTCACTGCTGGTTGGAGTGCAAACTTGTACAACCTCTATGGAAATAAGTGTGGAGGCTCCAAGAAAACATGCAACTAGAGCTACCAATGGACCCAGCTATCCCTTGACTAGACATCCACCCTTAGGGCTCCTTGGGTCAACACAGAGAGATCTGCTCAAACATCTTTATAGCTGTTCAATTCACAGTTACAAACTGCCTACTGCTTACACAACTCATAACCCTACATCCCATGGAGTATTCCAGCAACCCGAGTGAGTAGGGCCCTTAGTGGTTGGGGGCAGGGAGAAGGGAAATGGGAGTACCAACAAAAGACCTGTTCATACAGAGTTTCTACTTATTAACAATAAATAATTTTTAATAAAGTAACTGTGGGACTGGAGAGATGGCTGAGTGGTTAAGTACTTGCCTACAAAGCCTAACAAACTGGGTTCAATTCCCCAGTACCCATGTAATGCCAGATGTACAAAGTGGCACATGCATCTGGATCTCACTTGCAGTGGCTGGAGGCCCTGGTGTGCCCATTCTCTCTTCTCTCTATCTCTCTCTCTTTCTCTCTCTCTCTTTCTCACTCTCCTCTCTCTCCCCTTGAAAAATAAATAAACAAATATATTATTTTAATTACTATGGCTTAAATTGTCCTAAAAACCCATTCAACAGTTTATATTCACCAGAACACTAACCTTAAAACATTCAAGAACCAAAAGTTCATTTCTCTTTGAATTTTGACTAGTTCCTAACTTATAAAGACCATAATTTAACTTAACTGGGGATTTTTTTTTCCATAGAAAACAATGGGAATGTTTCCCCATTTAGTGAATTAGAATAGCTAACTTCATTTTAGCTGAATATAAGTAGAACATGACTTTATTATATTCAGCCATAACCAACTGTTTATTTTGGTGTGTTTTTATATACTGTGCACTTTGATGTAATAGAACAGAGCAAACTGTGATAGAGCCCAGCATCTGACAGAATGCATCCTGACCAGGGAAAATTTCTGTTCAAAAAGTATGGCCTGACACCCATCAGTAACAACACACTTGGGCCAGGAAGACTGGGATGAGTACTAAGATATACAGGATACCTTGCCACAAGGACTAATACAGACAGCCCACGGAGGAGGATATACAACTGATCAGGGATGGGGAGGGGGGGAATAGGGGAATTCGGGATAACAACGCATGGTTTGCCCACTAAATAATGTAACTCATTATGGACAATAAATATATATTAAAAAAAAAAAGTATGGCCTGACCTTTTGCCAGCCACAGAGCAGAGTTTGAGAGCAGATTCTAGGACCTCCACATAGTCTACAAGGACTAACTGGACCTCGAGAAGCTAGCTGGTCTGACTCCAATAACAATAAGGGTGATCCCTGTTTGCATAGTAAATCTTTGCTTTGCAGACATTTGTATTATATGACTTCCAAAATTAACATATCCTCAAGTATACCAGTGAATTCAGTTAGTAAACTCCTCCTTGCATCACACTACCTCTATACCAAGGCTCACAAATACTGAAGATTTTGGTGTAGACATTCCTAAAGGTTGTCTCTGAGTGTGACGTCAATTGCACAGGCTGTCAGCAGTCAGCTTAGGCTTCGAGGTAACAGTCTTATTTGTGCTTCTGATTGCAGGATGAAATCCATGAGCGTGTCTGAGAAATTCCAATCGCCTTTCATTCAACAAGATTCCTCAAAACGCCAACAGCTATCCTCACTCAAAGGAATCAAGCAGCTTCCTTTTTTTTTTTTTTCCTTTTGTAACTTGTAAACTGAGATTGCTTTTCTCTCTTATACATGACCAAAAGTAGCCTTTCATTTACAGTAACTGGGTTGATTTCTAGCAGTGCTACTTTTCAAGAAAATTTTTGCAGATACAAAAATGCTTCTCAGGGCTAGGCATGGTGGCAAAAGCCTTTAATCCCAGCACTTGAGAGGCAGAGCTAGGAGAATCTCTGTGAGTTCAAGGTCACCCTGAGACTACAAAGTGAATTCCAGGTCAGCCTGAGCTAGAGCTAAACCCTATTTCAAAAAAAAAAAAAAAAAAAAAAAAAACATGCTTCTCAAGGGAGGATCAAGGGAAGATTTCTTTGACAGGCAGAGAAACAAAATTTGCTGCCCTCTTTACTGTGTTAACAAGTCAAGGAGGAGATCAAGCCTGCCATTTCAATTTTGTATCAGTCTGAAGGTCAAGCAGAAGCAGGGAATAAATTCAGTTTCTGACTCAAGTAATTAGAAATCCAACTGATTCCTTCCATTCTTAAAGTCTTATTTTTGGTCCCTGCTATCCAAGAATATCTTCCCCAACTATTTGTATATTATTCTTCTGGTTAGAAGTTTTGCCACGTACTCATTGCCATCCAATATAAGAAATATAAACACTAGGGCTTTTGTAAGTCATCCAAAATGGTGGATCTCTCCAAACATAGGAGGAAGTATTTATTCAGGAATTATCAAAAAGTTACTTAGACTTCCTATGCACACTCCATGTAAGGAGCAGCACCCTCTTGGGAACATGGAGTGAAACCCTCTGAGGATGAGGCAGTCATTTTAATTTAACTGAAAATATATCAGGGCAGAATTATACCCTGTGGCATGTGCTCCCCCACCCCAATAAGTGGCTTGCCCACCTGAAATGCTTTTCCTCTCTGGCTTGTAAGTCTGCTTTAATCAAAATCATGTTGAGAAGAAAGGGACTGAAAACAACAAACATGATTCAATCATTGTTAGATATTGCCCGCATCACAGTAGATATGCCTCTAATGTGCTAAAACCACTAAGAAAAGACGTAATTTAAGCACCAGAGCCTTGGTGCAGTGTTGCTAATTTCCTACCTAGTGTTTTTCTCTATGAGGGCATCATCTCCAAGCCCCTGTGGACTTTGTGAGTTCCCCTGCTCAGAAAGTAGCCAGTGGTTATTACACACTGCATCCCTCCCATTCCTGGGACATCAGTCAATGACCAAATACTAAGGAGCACAAAATGTTTATCCCATGCCACCAGACAACTGTCTGGCTTTTCTTTTTTATTAAATCTGTTCTTATCCCTACTTTATCCTATCTTGTCTTTTGTGAAATAGACCTCTCTAGCAGGAATTAAATGTATGCACATGTGTTTGCTACTTTCTTCTTTTGATTCAAATGTCGCCAGCCAGTTCTCTGAGCATACAGGAATTAGTGTATAACTCTGAAGGCACCTGGAAAGTTCTGTCTTAAAAGGCACAGTGGAGATTCTTAATAGCCCACCCATCACCTCAGATCTTCCCTGGAATCTACCTAATCTACCTGCAAATTCTTCTCTTGTGTGCCATGAGCTTCCCACACCCTCTGCCCAGAACATACTCTGTGTGTAGGTAGCACAGGCAGAGCTAGCCAGGAAGTCCTAGGAGTTCATCTGACCTTCAAGCAAGGGATGCTAGTGGAGAGATACAAAGCCCAGTTTCCTCGTGCCGCAGAACACAGTCCTAAGGTGGATCTACAGAGTTCTTTAGAAGGACCCCAGCCACTAGCTTCAGAGGTCACTTTTATCATCTTCCCTCCAACAATCACTTTCCAGATGTGCTTGGTAGAATCCCCTCACAAATAAACCTCTTACATTACACTCTCAGCTGTCTGTCTTGGGGGATTCCAAACTGAAAAAGAAGGGTATGTGCAGAGGCTATAGAGTAGAGACAGCCATTCCCAATACCCCTCAAGCCTACTTGCTCCTGGAGAATTATCTCTCTGAAAAACAAAATAGGAGATAGGAAACTTTCAGTTTTTAGATGCGGGCAACAATAAGTGCAAAGTTACCCTTAGATCTGTTTCACTTAGCTGTGGAGCTTGAGGGATACCCTAGAGACTTCATTACTCTACATCATGGAACGTCTTCAGGGCAGAGACTCTCCACTTTATCTTCTTCCAAGATTACAAACTCACTGGAGGCCCTGGCCCTGCTGCTCATTCACCACGAGTAGAGAGTAAGGCTTGAGAGACTTTTCAGCTACAGAGTCCTTCCAATTTAGTCAATCACCCTTCCACAAGAGGCTTTCTGAGCAGATGAGCAATGATCCATAAAGACTTGTCACCAGGAGGGGCAGACCACCTGAACATCTTTACCACTTGGGAAGCTAACACTTGGCTGTGCTTTGCCCAGCTTCCTGGGGCTCCTGTCATCTGAGCGGCCAGGACCCTTCATCATAGTTGGCACAATAGAGGGCTAAGGAAGTCAGGCTTCCTTCCATCCTCCATGCATGAATATTCTTTTGGCAAACAACAAGGATGAAATAGGAGCCCTGACAGGACTAAATGGTCCTCAACTAATAATGACTCAACCTAAAAGTTTTGGACTATATTATGGCAAACATGTGACTGGCATTCATAAGAAACTCTTGTTGGGTTTTGAATTTGGCTCTTGACCTGAACTCTCGTGGTGGTAGGGAGAGGCAGAGTCTCAGCTCCAGGTCAGCCACATGACCCCAAAGTGAACCCCCCATGATCACCCTGGATGGTGTTCCTAAGTTGTGGTGATCGGTAGGTTTGGTAGGTGAGCACCTGATTCTCAACTTATGAGCTAGTGAGCTAACCTCACTGTCAGGCAAGGAACATTTTAACTTCCTCCCATGGGTACTGGGGAGAGGATTAGGACTGGAAGCATTCAAAGTCTCACCTGGGAAGTACATGCCTGTTATCTGACCTTCCCTTACTCCCTTGCTCTTTAGAGTCAAACAAAAGTTACCAAACTGAGTTTGAAATTTCTGACTTAGAACCAAAGCAAATACATAGAAGCAAGCATGCAGTAACTTACCCAGCTGAGAAAACATTAATATTTTCAATGAAACTACAGTTTAAATTTTAAATATTAGAAAATGGGATTTTTCTCATGACATAGTTTCAAAACATTTGTCTGAGACTCAAACCACAGAGGAAATCAGACATGAGCAAAGCCTCAGGAAAGAGAAAGGAAGAAGAAAAGGGAGCCGCTGGGAGTGGACACCGCCATCTGTGGAGTTCATTAAGAAGAACACATCACACAGCAAAGTGCTCTCGGCAGAAGCCAGAAGCCACTGATCCTTCAGCGTTAGGACTTAACATGGCAAACAAAGCTGTAAACAAACATCCCTCAGATGGCTCTGTGGTGGCCATGGGGCCATCTTCAGAAACCTGATGGTCCTTTTTACTTGCCAGACAGCCAGTTTCTAGAGCTACTGAATTCTGTAGAACTGGAACAGGACATTCTATGTCAGGCACATCAGTTTCCTAAAGACACCATCTGAGCATGTGGTAAATACACAATTTCTTTTAAATTGTACCAGAAAGCCACTTCTAAAGGACATTTAAGATGAAACAAACAGGAGACCAATCACCACAGCAAGCCTGATAACCCATGAAAGGTCAATGGAGACAGACACCAGTGATACCCAACACAACACAGGGCAAAGATCCAGAAATACTTAAGATCTCAACAATAAAGCAAACTTAAAATTCACCCATAATGACTCAGGGAACAGAGAAGCAGAAGAGGGGGCAGAAAGATTGTAAGCGCCATGGTGGGGGAGAATATCCTGAGATACTGCCCCCCTCAGCAATAATACACAAAGGGGGAAGAAAACCTGGCTACCTCTGGTGCAATTCATAACCCCTTAAGCTATGGACAGGTCCAGTATGCACGCCGAGGAAGTATCCCAGTGAGTAGGGGACAGAGAGGAGGGAAACAGGGACACATTCACAAGATTTGATCATACACTGTATATACTTATTCATAAAAAAGATACATATTTAAAAAGGACACAAGTCCTAATGCTGATATTTATCTAGGAGAAGTTCTACTACGGAAATTCTTGATCCAGACTGGAAGTAGAAATGGGCTCAGTGCCCAGAGCAGACCTGAGGCTCTTGGTGCCAGGGGAGGTTAATTGAGTTTCATGGTTACAGCCTGGTAAGTCCTCATTTCACTGTTCCTCCTGTGGCTTCACCCTTACTTTCTGCCAAGTGCTGGGTTCACATCATCTTGCTTACGCTTCTCCCCTGTGTCAGCACCCTGCTTCTGGGAAACTAGGGTCCACCGGGATCCTCCACAAGATATGTGTGGAGCTGACACTAAGAAGAAAAGTAACCAAGACCAATAGTGCGGTGCAATCATTGCATCCTAGTGACTGGAGTCTCCCATGTCATTGTTCTCTCTAGCTTGATAATTTCTCCTACCTGGATTGTCAAGGGTCAACAAGCTATCCTTTCCCCATCTTTGTTGCATTCAAGACTGAGGTAACATTCCAAAGGCCAGTCCTTGCTGCTTTCACCACACAACCTGAACCAGAATTTACACATGCTACCGTGAAAGGAACTCCATAGCAATGTCTAGAGGTTAACAAACTGATCCAAGACTTTTGTTACATAAATGTTTTAGAACAGAAACACCCATATTGCCAATTGCACCTATGGATGGATGGGTGAGAATGAGCTTTCAAACTCAGCCAAATGTTGAACCCTTAACCATCTTTTCCCTGGGCCTAAGTGTATTGGTTATCTGTTGCTGTGTAACGAAGTCTTCACACCCTAGTGGCTTAAATCAACTGCTATTTGGTATTGCCTTTAAGAATGTAGGTCATCTGCATGGTTTTCTAATTGAACCCAGGCTTGTCTTAAACTCTCATATGCCCCAGTCACATGTCAAGTCATCTGAGGATGAGCCAATGCAGAATGGTGACAGCAGCAGCTGAGTCATATGCTTCATGTTCTCAAACAAGCTAGTCTAGGCTGTTCACATGTCAGTGGCAGCTCCACATAAGACTTTTGGGAGTGTGCGACAGACAGTGTATAACAAACACACACTAAAATCTGTGCTGATATTTCCAACCATGAGGGAGAAAACAAACACTTCCTCACTTGTCAATACATTTCTTCTCTGTTGCCGTCTTTAGATTTTAGAAGACTAAATGATGAAGTAACGATCAGACGTTCTTGGCCATTCTGCCTTCTTTTCCACCTGTCAGACTCCAAGTACCTGGAAGTCCCCTGAGGCCTAGGCTTGGGGAAGGTACTCTGATCCTTCTTCTAAATTCAGGGCTGGTGAGTGAACTTCAACCCATCCTGACTATGGTAAGCAGAACCCCAAGACCACCTTGAAAGAATACGCGCACAGGGCAAATGGAGACTCTTCCTATTACTGTCCTGATGGACACCCAGAATTGACCCAAGAGCATGGAACTGTCTCCAAAGTCATATACCATATCCTGTCCCAGTAATGTCTCCTTTTATGGTTTCCTCATGCTCCACCACACAAAACAGGTGTCAGTCACTTTCAGAAAAATACTGTGAACTAAAATAGACACCCTGATCTCTCTTCTATTGTGGGAACAGTAGTTCAAGGTTTGAGACAATGGATGGAGCAATGCAAAAAAGAGCCATTGCTAACTAGCTATATTCCAAATTACACCCACCTCTCCGAGGTGTCCTCATTATTTCAGGGACATCGAATTTTGCCATGGGTGGACAGGGTCACTATGAATTTGGGGGGAGAAGGGCAGTAATCATTGTCACTTTCTCACCTTTGTCTCAAATCATTTCAAGGGAAAAATGAATTGGTATAAGAATGGTTTGTCGGGTGTGGTGGCGCATGCCTTTAATCCCAGCACTTGGGAGGCAGAGGTAAAGGATCACCCACCATGAATTTGAGACTACATAGTGAATTTCGGGTCAGTCCAGGTAAGATCCTACCTAGAAAAACAAAAACAAAAAGGGGGGAGAAAAAAAAAGAATGGTATGGATTTGTACTGGAAGGAAAAATGGAGCATAGGAGAAATGCTCTTATATTCTAACTCAAACTTACTCCACCCATGAATATGGCCCAGCATTATAGACAAATCCCAACACTTCACCACTTCACCACCACTATCCCCCCCACACTCTCAGAAGATAGAGCTTACACCAATATTGCCACACTCCCCCATGCGGGCTCCATTAGTCAGATGGACACATGAGAATAACAGACCACAGGTCACATCTGAAAATAAGATGTTTGGCTAGGTATACCTTTAAATTGTGTGTGTGTGTGTGTGTGTGTGTGTGTGTGTGTGTGTGTGTGTGTGTGTTGTTATACATGTTTGGGCAGGGGTATACATGCATGTGGAGATCATACACCTTTTTTGAGACAGTTTCACATTGGCCTGAAGCTTACTAAGTAGGTTCGACTAACTAGCCAACAAGCCCCAGAGATCTGCCTGCCTGTCTCCCTTGCATGGAATTATAAGCACACATCACTGAGCCTGGAATTCTTTCCATGTATTTTAAGGATACAACGCTAGTCTTCATGCTTTCAAAACAAACATTTTACTCACTGAGCTATTTCCCCAGCCCCCACCCTCCCACCCTACCTCTTTTTGTGAAGTTCTAGTATTGAAATTGACATGTTCTTTTACATGTCATCATTTTATGCTGTCTCTGTCATGACTAAGAGATTACTTTTTAAAGCCTCAATATTGTTCTAAGTATGATTGCTTTCAGAATTCTTTCTCTAAGTCAGAACATTCATTCTTTTGACAAATGCTTCTTGAAAATGGTTGCCCCTCAGTACACAAGGGAGATTACTTCCAGGGTCCTCCAATGATTCCAAAGCCTGTGAATGTACAAATTCCTTACATGAAAAAGCATGATATTTGTATATAATCTACGTGCATCCTCAGATGTTTGCTATCTTTCTCATTGTGCCTAAAATAATGTAAATAATATCTAAATAGTTGTTATGGGATATTGTTCTGTGAATAATGACAAGGAAAAGATACAGATTCAAATCTTCCTCCAAATATTTTGATCTATCAATGATCAAACTTACAGGTGTAGAATCCATGATACTGGTGAGCAGGAGTACCTATCGTATGTCAGGCAATGCTTCTGGTATGGTAGTGAATGAAGTTAGAAAGTCTTGTCTCTGAGGGCTTTTGTCTTGGTGATGGAGGACAGAAAAAAAAATAATAATAGTATCAGGTAACTCCTTTAAAAAATAAAGTCACTATGAGAACTAAATATAAGGAATGAAGAAAATTTTAGTTTGGGTGTTCCAATGAAGACCTAAGGGAAGTGAGAGAGCAAGCTAGGGTAGCTAGGGGAAGAGAATTACATGGGAAAGAGGCAAGTCTCCACTGCCTAGGACCTGAAAACCCACTTGGGAAAAAAATATATATATTTCTTATAGCCCATATTTCTTCTGCTCTTCAAACATTCCATGATGGCCTAAATTATGTTTAAACATCTTAAGGCTTACTGTTGTTAATAAAGCAATGACAAATATATGACAAGGCTAAAAAATGTGTGAAACATTAAAGAAGACATGCCACCCCAACACATTCTGTTTCTAAATTTTTTCCAGCCACTGTTGACAAGGTCTTGTGTAGTCCTGGATAAGTGAATGTCTTCAAAACTCCAAGGAAAAAATTCAGACCCACATTTGTACCCTCCTTCTCTGCAGCTGTGGTCCATGTGGATTATAATAATGCAGGACAGCCCGGGAGACCACTCTCTACATCAAGACCTCCCCAACATCTGTCCTAGGAGAGGCAAGAGTGAAGATACAAGGAGAGGGAGGGGTATTGGGATCTGGAGCCAGTCCTCCTTAGAATCACCCCCTTCCTGCCCTGTTGGCTGCAAGCACATCATCAGAAGCCCTCTTGGAGAAAGAACCTTTGAGAGAAGCGGACAGAACTGTGGAGGTTGAAAAGGAGTTTTTAAACAAACCCATCCCAAGAACTTTCAGCTCCCAGGAGAGAGGTCGCTGACAACATCCAACTCTGACCAAAGATTTCAATGGCCTCCTTCATTCAACCATAATTTCCCACTGATATCACACTCCCTCCAGGCATCTCTCCACCACAGTTGTCCACTACCTTCTTCCCTTCCTTTCCCTTGTCCCACCACTTACCTACCACTTTGACTTCCTCTTTTTCTCCATTATTTTGAAAGAAAAGTGCTATAAAAGAAATAAAAATGAATACTTGCACAGGACTCTCAATGAAGGGAATATTTTGCCATCCACAACAGTGCTTTTGTTCCAGATCCACAATGGAAATGAGAATGCCGCTCTCATTTTCTGTGGGTGGATCTTCAATCAGTACGGTACTTTGAAAAGCAACCTAATATCATATAGAAAACACCACAACATTTTCCTGTCCTGCCCACCAGTGACCACACTCCTAGGCATATATGCTCAGCTGGTAATTCAATAGAATACCCCCTACCCCAGAAAAACCACAGACAGGCTGGTGCCCTTTGTAGCATAATCTGTAATGACAATGTATGTCTCTACGAGTACTTCAGTGGATTAGAAAACTCTTTAAAGTGACCCAGGATAGCATGTGTCCATTCAAAATCATAAAGCAGTGGAAACATGGGAAAGTCTGCTTTTATGTGAAAAGAGCAGAACAAAAATTCTATTACCCACTTTTTACAGTGATGTGAAGCTTAATCAGAAGCGTACAGAAAAGGCTTGTCCTTCTTGGAGGCTTCCCTTTAAAGCAATCTACTAGCGTGGTTACATTATTTTTAATCCTAGCACTTGGATTATTTTTAGTAATAACACAAATAAGGGCTGCGGATACAGCTCAGTGGTAAAGCACTTGCCCAGTATGCACAAAGCTATGGGTTTTATACCCAGCATTACAAAAAAAAAATGATTGCAAATAATCTGAGCAAAGAATATGGTGCAAACTTTGTTTTGTCAAGAAGTCCACCACAGTCCACCATCAGCCATAACTTCACACTCCTACTTACCAGGCATTACTTCTTAGGTATTTCTCCTCTCCCATAACACCTCTTGCAAAATCAACTAAGGGCAAGAAGCATTCTTTTCTAACTCCATCAATCCTGTTGTATGTATTACCTAGCTTCTATGCCTTGGTCCACGGTGTGCTATATGTTTACATCCCATCACATCTTAAATAGAATCTGCACAGCAGGGCATGTCTCCTCACTACCCCATCAGCAGCCACCTTGTTCATGGTCATAGCCAGGACTCTACTTCCACGTCTTCACTTAGAGCTCCCGAAATGCCTTCTCTTTTTCCCTTCATCTACAAATCCTGTCTGCTCTCCAAGCCCATAACATTTGTCTTGACCTCCTCAACCACCCATGGTCATCTTCACTGTATGGTCCATGCCACATTTTTGACCCTCAACTTAATTTCACCATCCAACTCTAGAATACAACTTGAATAAGGGAACTGGATCTCAGCTTGGCCTTCCAGAAAAGTTCTTCACAGTGATGAAGCCACACTTACTGAGTGGCACTGTTTAATAGTGGATCAATAATGAAGCAGAAAAAAAGGGAGCACCTGGGAACTGAGACATAGATTTCCATACCTGTTTTGCATCTCATCTACCTGTCAAATATATATTGAAGGCCCTGAAATGGATACTCATTAACTATTGCAAGATACATATGGGCATCCATAAACATGAAGCCATCTGTAGCTAATTTTTCAAACTTATTAACCAGTGCAAATGAATATGTATTACCGATGATATCAGTACTGATTTGTATGATGTTCTAATGTAGATTAAAAGCTATAGGCAATATTATTAATAACCTAATTATCCAGGGTAAAACTGCAGATTTAATGTTGCAGCTTGAAAGAATAGAATGAAATGTTTTTTGAAAATAAATGTATTGACTAATTTTATCTGACATTAAACTATGAAAACATCTATATTAGAATCGCATATTAGAACATTAGGCATGCATATTCAATGAATCGTTTGTGACTTCTAAAAACTTGAGTGTTATATATTTCTAAGTAGAATTTTTATGCTATAGAATTATTGTTAAATGGTTTGTTCACATGCATGAATCACTGACTATGTTAAGGACAGAGTTAGCTCATTAAAAGAAATGGAGTGTTTCTTAACTCCATAGAGTTAAGAAGATTACGGGTTTTATAAAACTTTTTATTGATAGCTTCATAGTTATGGACAATAAACCATTATCATTCCCTTCCCACCCACCTTCATAACTCTTCCCCCTCTCAATTAGTCTCTATTTTGTTTTGGTCTCATCATTTTTTCCTCCCATTATCTGTAAGTATTATTATGCATTCCAATGATGAATATCAAGGCCATTTGTGTCTGGAAGTTTGCATTATAAGCAGTCCTACCCTTCCTTTGACTCTTACAATCTTTCCGCCACCTCTTCCACAATAGACCCTGAGCCTCCGGAAGTGTGATAGAGATGTCCCAGTGCTGAACACTCCACTGTTGTTTCTTCTCAGCACTGTGGTTTCTTCTGAGTTATCCCAGTGGTCACTACTATCTGAAAAACAGACGCTTCACTAGCCAAAAGTAAGAGTAGCATTATTGTATGAGCATGATCATTAAAAAATAAAGTGGTTATAAAGCAGTTTGGTGGGCATAATATATGCATTTAGCCAGACAACAGCAGACATTACTCCCCTAGGGTTCATGACATCCCCCACCACAGGCTGTTGATTAAGTCTTCAGTACCAGGCATGCATTCCCTCCCATGAAGCGGGCTTCCAGTCCAATTAGAGAGCAGTTGGTTTCCCCCACAATAGACATGCCACTATTGCCCCAGTTGGCACATATGGCCTGGCTGGCCAGTCTTAAGGCTTGCAAGGTCCACTGCTGTTCACCACCATGGATGACTTCTCTCTCCCTTAGGGCTGCATGCAGCCATAGCTTTTTCCAGCTTTCTGTTAGCTGGTCAACACAGAGAAGGTTGAGGTTTAAAATTCAGTCTTCTTAATGACCTAACTTGCTGGTGCTTGAAATTCCTCATTTGAAAATGGCCTGTAACTGCCATCTTCATAGCATTCCTCTGGAGAAGCACCTTCGTGTATGCACAGCTCGGCTTCCAGTGCACAGAGCAGTCAGTGAAGGATATGTGGTGATCACTAACAGTGTTATTATATCTAGTCAATGTCAACACAGTGCACTGCACCAAAACTAAAATAAACATTATGAGAATTTTTAGCTATAAAGAAGCAAAGACAATCTTTACAGCCCTATTGATAAAATGAAACCTGCTGATGGCCCCACTACAACCAGCACAGCTCTATTAACAAGAGCTCTTAACACAGTAATGGGATAGCAAGAAAGATCTGTTCAAGAAATCATAAGTACATAGATCCATTTTTCTTGCTCGACATCAGAAAGCCAACTGAAAGCACGCACAATCCTAATGGATGGGTGGGGAAGGAGGAGTTGTTTTCTTGAATGGGTCAAAGAAGGCTTATCTCAATGTATCACACATGAGCAAGAACTTTGCCTTCCTGTGCAGAGGCCTTTGACGTGCCTGATGTCTCTCCCTGAACACTCTCTATTAGAGTGGTCCTTAATAGACCACCTGGAAAAATACTCAGCTTTAATTGAGCTTGACAGCTTCCAACCACAACACTATTTAAACAACAAGGATTGCATTTGCTTCCAACAAAACAGAGAATGAGAAATGGAAGTTGAAGAATGCAACTTCTCAAGTGCAGTGTTTTTAGAAGCAACTAATGAGAGAGAGAGAGAGAGAGAGAGAGAGAGAGAGAGAGAGAGACTGACAAAAACAGAGTAACGTTTGTCCAATTATTTCCTCCTGAAAGCAATCTTGATCCTGAAACAAAGAAATCAGGATGGTAGAAGAAAATGAGGTAGACTATCCTATAAATCTGCAAAAAAAGATGGTAACTTGATAACTACACACAGCCGATTATCTCCACAATCATCACTATTATACAAGAAAGATGCCTTGAAGTCTTGAATGACTTCCAATACCTACAGCTAATAGTCACCCTCTGGTCCTGTGGATTTTCCAAAGCTTCTGGCCCCTGTATGCTCATTCAATTTTGGCTCTAGAGGCTTCCCTCATCTCTTCTTACCTTCTGCTTGCTAAATGTACAAAGCCCCTCAAAGTGTCCTTCTTCTCCTCCTCCCCCTCTTCCTCTTCCACTAGGAAAATATTTCCCATTTCTGCATCATCTATCAATACTATGAAAGACACTGAGCCACAGTGAAAGCCCCACTGTCTCTAAAAGGAGCTCTTCCTGAGATGAATTCTGTATCTAGGTTATCTTCATGGAAAAAGTGGGATTTGAATTGGGTTTAGAAGCTGGTTTGAATCAAGTAGTCAAAGAAATGGGATTAGGAAAGGAATAGTAGAGCTAGGAAAACTAACACAGTATAGATAAGAAACACAGCATTTTAAGTCTCTAGGGATTCTTACTCTCTTAAAGTGGGGAGAGGGCATGTTCCAGTTTGTGGCCTTCTGATTTTGTAGATACCCCCAGGCACTTTCTAGTGTTTAACATCTGAAGTTTAGAAATGACAAGGACACTTAAACTCTTCCCTCATTCCTACCACTATGTCATTATAGAGAATTTCACAGGGCTGGAAGATGGCTCAGTGCTTGCTACCCAAGCAGGAGTGCCTGAGCTTAGATCCCCAGAGCCCACATGAAAGTGGAGGCCATAGCACTTCCATCTGGAATTGCAGTGGGCTTAGATTGAAAGGGAAACAGAGACATGAGACTTTGCCAGAAGTCCACAGGATAGCTCTTCGACAAACAGAATGATGAACAACAAGAGATGCTGCTTCAAACAAGATGGAAGAAGTCTAGCTCCTCAGACTTCCACACACACCATGACACAGGCCTGCCCACGATCACACCCATGAGCTCACACATCTCTCTATCCATCATCCCAACTGTCACCAGGAAGGGGCCAGGCCATAGGGTAGTTTTCTGCTATTTGTGTCCCATTTCAAATTTATAAGCAGTGATTTGACTCCTTCTGTGTCGAATGACTGGTCTTCAAATGTTTTCTTAAGGGAAAGATCATTTTACTGCTTTCAGAATCATGATTTCAGTTCATGGCAACGTCAGTGCTCTGTTCAAGATGCTCATAGTTATCTCCTGAATCCTGCCCCTAAACATATTTAAGTTTTTGGATGTTCAGCCTGTGAAAGAGAATGCTTTGTAACATTGTAGTGATATCATCAGCTCTTTCCACACTACAAAGCTACATGTCATGGCCAGCACTTTCCCCCCAAAAAAGGCCATCCTGTATCCAAAACCAACAATAAGTTTGACCTTCTTAATACATGTTTGTTTGTTTTTTGCTAAATTTGCTTCAGCTCTATGGAGAAGCATCATTAATGCTGATCAGGTAGCATGTCAAAGGAGATATGAAATCAGATGCAAAATTAGAGGAAATATCATGAGAAACTTACCTCTACTGAATATGGTTCAAAGTTCATGCTCTGTTTCCTGTGTGTCTGTCACTAAATGTAGGAGTATATTCTAAAACCCCTTCAATCTGCTCCTGGAGTCACCTTCACCCAAGAGTAATTATAGGTTCTATGGTCAAAAGACAGGATAAAAGCATTGTTTTCCTACCCAAGACTATTCTTTAATTTGCTTTGGGGTTAAATATAATTTGTCTATTATAAATTAATTTTAGAAGAACCCATATTTTTTACCAGAAGATATTTTGATGCCCACAGTTAAAGGATAGTCCATGTGCTAGTTACCAGGCTTTTAAAAAATAAATCTACTCACATATGCTTTAACTGGTAATGGCATAGTTCCAAAACTAACTAGGAAATCAGATAAAATCCTAAAGCATTTACTCGAAGGTCCTGGTGAGCTTCCAAGTGAAGCAGGACTTGAGAGAACACAAGCACAGAGAAGGGGGTGTGGGAGCTGACCTGCGTGCTGCTTCCAAGCAGGATGTTTGCTGAACTTCGCCTTTATGATGGGCAGATCTGAAAGACTGACAGCTGTGGTCCAGAGATAAATGAGTCACTAGAATATCTAGGAACCTGGGGGATAGATAACGGGCCAAAAGAGGAAAGAAACGGAGGCCTTAGAGCTTGTCTTAACCCATTCCTAAATTCTTGGATTCTACATGTACTTCTAGCACAAGATAGCTGAGACTGGGAAACTTCTAAATAACAAAAATCTTTATTGCTCAATACTTTGGAGGCCTAAAAGTGCATGATCATGGCAGATTCAGTATCTCATGAAGACCCATTCCTCATTGATGGTATTGACTAGGTTCCCTCACGTGGAAGAAGGCTTAGAAAGAGGACCAAGAACACTGTGTCCTCAGTGTGGCAGGAAAGGCAGACCTGCTCCACCAGCCCTCCTATGGGGGTTAGTCCTGTTAGTGGGGATAAAAATCTCCTCCTGAAACCCCCATGTCCTAACATTCTGAACGGAGGATGCTGCTTCAGTATGAAGTTGTTTGTGCAGGACAGAAGCATTCACACAGAACTGCCTGGAAGGGAACACTAGTGTGGCCAAGAACCAGAGCAAAGGAGTCTAAGAACACAGCATAAAACTGCTCTGAACAAGAGAACTACTGAGACTAGAACAGGATTTTACAATTTGATGTGTTAATAAAATGATAAGACTAAGTCAGGTGTGGTGGCTCACACCTTTAATCCCAGCACTTGGGAGGCAGAGGCAGGAGCTCTGTGAGTTTGAGGCCACCCTGACTGCATGGTGAATCCAGGTCAGCCTGGGTTAAAGTGAGACCCTACTTGGAAAAAAAAAAGAAAGGAAGACAGAAAGAAAAAAAAAGGAAGGAAGAAAGGAAGGAAGGAAGGAAGGAAGGAAGGAAGGAAGGAAGGAAGGAAGAAACAAACAAACAAAGATGCTGAGACTATGTCAGAGAGTTCAGCAGTATGATGGATAATTTAGTCACAGCAAAAATAAAAGGGCCCCAGTAAGCACCATAGGACTTCAGTGTAGGTTGTCAGTAGCCTGTACTTACCAGGGTTTCTGAGCATGCCTTAGAACAAGTTAATGTTGTTTTGAGTCTCCACAGCTTTTGTATACAATACTTGACAATCAAAAACCATCAGAAAAAAATAACAAAAATTATTAAGAACAAAAAAAAAAAACAAGAGAGAAAAGAAACAAGAACAAAATGACAAAAAAGCCCTCACAAATTAACAAATAGCCTCATTTTTTTGAATAATGACATGTAGATTTTAAATTACAATGATTCAGGCTGGGGACACAGACTGGTTTTTGTCGGGGGAGAGAGCCTTTGGGGGCCTTTGGAGGCACACCCTGGCTTAATCTCAGGACAGCACCTGACAGCCTGCCAAGAGGGGCTTAGCTTAATGAGTTTCAGGAGGTGATCTTGAATGGCTATTATGCCCAGGTTCTTATCATAAGACTAACCATTAGCCCCCTGATTTGCCAGGAAGCTCTATATATTCTGCCTCGTTCCCCGCAATAAAGGGCACGTTCGTCCACCCCTCAGTGGTGTGTGTGTGTATATTTGTGTGATCACTGCCTCCACGGGTGGCGGGCAGTGATAGATGGTGGCCCATATGGGGAACAAAAACGGGGAACAAACGAAAAAAGGGGAGAGAACGGAAATGGGAAACAAAAAGGGAAATGTAGAAGACGAAAAATAAGAGAAAGGCCTGTTCTCTCTGCTGCCTCTTCCTTCTCCTCCTCTTCTCTCTCTTTCTTTCTCGCTCTCATCTCTGCTTGAAAAATTTAGTCACACCCAACACATGGTGCACCTACACACGAGCATGCATAAACATAAATACCTCTGCATGCACATCATACACACACATATGCAAAATAGAAAAATCATTATGATTAATACTTTTTAGCATATTAGGACACTATGAGAATTTCATCAGAGACCTTCCATATACTTCCAAATACTTTTAAAAGCATCAATAGAAATTCTAGAATAAAAAATTTTAATACTTAAACTTAAGAACTCAATATGTGGGTTTCATCATCAGACTGATACAGTAAAAATAGAATTCATTATCTAAAAGATAGTATAAAATATGCACACTGGACCATAGGAGGAAATACCACCAAGCATTAGTGAGGTGCATTGCACTATGAAAAGGCAGGACATGGTAGAAATTTAGACCAGTAAAGGATGAGAGCGATACTAAGACAGAAAAAAAAACATAAACACATTTCAATGAAGAATAACTAAGAACTCCTGCAATGCCCAATGTAAACATAGTTTCAAGAACTGCATGCTTCATCCACATCTTTACCCACAGTAAAACCAATGACAAGAAAAGAAGCAGAAAAAAAGATATAAAGCACAAGAGAGAGGAACGAGTTCTAGTCTTCGGTGGCATGATAGAGCCACAATGATTTACTAGGTATTTTATAAGGAAATGGAAAAAGGTACTTGAAAGGTTTTCAAAACAATACAATGGATAACAAAACCATGATATGATATATTTACATCATGGAAAATTACTCAGCTGAAAGAAAAAATGACATATTGAAATTTAGAGAAAAATGGTCTGACTTGGAGCAGATCTTAATAAGCAAACTCTCAAAAGAGGACAGAATCAAACACCGCATATTCTCCCTCATATGCGGTTCCTAACCAGGTGAACTGTAAACTATATGCAAACCAGTCTTGAGAAGTGAGAGTTTGTGAAAGAGGGGTAAGGAATGGGGGGGATGACTTAAACATGAAGCTAAACCAAAATTGGTTCATAAACATGAAATCCTCTTGTTCATAATGTAAACTATTGAGCAGGTAGTGGACATCATCTGGCAAGAGGGGCCATGAATAGAATAGAGTAGAATAGAATAGAATAGAATAGAATAGAATAGAATAGAATAGAATAGAATAGAATAGAATAGAATAGAATAGAATAGAATAGAATAGAATAGAATAGAATAGAATAGAATAGAATAGAATAGAAGAGTCTAAGCCTGTGAAAAATTGATCCATCTGACAACTCCTGGTCCCAGCCACTGGTTCCTTCCCTCACTGAGCTGTTGACCAAAGTGACCCATGAGGTCCCAAAAACAAGACAGGATTCTGTCAAAGCTCTTGAATATCCACCCCAGGCCTGAGGCAAGATCCTGTTGCTGAAAAAAACACAGAAAGCCATCTATCAGCATCAAGAGACCCTGCGAGGTCCAGAACAGTAACCATCCCCCAGATGGTTGTTAGTGCAGTGCTGGAAGGAACAGCATAAGCTGCCAGGGGAAGCTGGTCAACAACAGTTGGAGTAAACAGAGACCACTGACATGAAATGCAGTCTGCCACCATGAGTAGGCTCAACACACTTCCTACTGGGAGAAAACAGCAAACTGAGAAAGGAGCACTTGTGCAATGGAGGAGCCAAAGCCTGGGGGAGGACATCAACAGCTTTTAATTCGGCAAAATAATCCACTCCGTGACAAGGAGCCCTTACCTGGAACTGGGGATTCAGAGCAAAATGCATTAAAAATCAAAATCTTGGGCCCCCAAGAGAAATGCACTTTACAAGTGATTTACAAAGAGGCTACTAACAATAGAATGTAGCCAATTCAGAAATGTGTATCTCAGTTAACCTATACTGATCTCACTCTCCGATGGAGATTCTGTTTGTATTTTTCAGAAGGCAGCAAGAGAGCTGTGGCTCTTCCAACTCTACCAATGAGCCACATACCAAAAGCTGACATCCTTATAAGAGATGAGCCCCCCCTTAACTACTGTGGAGGATCCATATGGAACCCTGCAGAGTGGTGGGATAAGCAAGAGGCCTATAACCACAGCCAATCAGTCAACACAGGATAAGCCAGCAAGACAGACACCAACGATCTTCAACACAACCTAAAGCAGAAGTACAGAGGCCCCTAAGACCTCAACAATAAAGCAGCCTTAATACTCACCCACCATGACTCAGGGAACTGAGCAGAAGAGGGGACAGAAATATTGTAAGAGCCATGGTGGAGGAGAATATTCAGAGACATGGCCCCTCTCAGTAACAACATACAAAGGGTGGTGGAACTGGGTTGACTCCTAGGCTATCCATAATCCCCTTCCCCATAGACTGATCCAGACTGCCCACAGAGGAGGATATCCAGCTGATTGGGGACAGGGAAGAGGGCAATCGGGGAACTGGGGATACCAACACATTATTTGCTCATTCAATGTATCTAATTATGGATAATAAAGGAAAAAATATCAAAAAAAGAATTGGAAATGCTAATGACTCTGACTTGATCTCTGCACATACTGAATTATCACCCTTTGCTCATGTGTACAATTTTGTGCCAATTAAATTTTTGAAAAATAAATTAAAAATTGAAAGATATTGTGGTAGTTTGATTGTAAATGACCTCATAGCCTCAATATTTTTGGTTAAGCCTCCTTACTTAGATGTCAGCAGGCAGAGCCCTGCTGGAGGAGGTATGTCATATGGTAGGTGGATCTTGAGTCCAGCCCTTCAAGGTGTGCTGAGAGCCAGCTTGAACTCTGGCTGTTCATGCTTGATGATGTTGGTTTTTGTCTCTCTACTATGGATGTATGGAAATGTGCCAGATTTTCTGCCACAATGGAGTTTTCCCTGAATCTGTAAGCCTGAAATAAACCCTTTCCTCCCATAAACTACTGGTTGGTGTTTGTCCCAGCTATGATAAGGTAACTATAACAGAATGCTGTCTTCAAAGAAGCAACATTAAGCCTGGCAGTTAAGTTTTCATTAGAAAACTAGGGAAAGCAGCAAACAATAGAATGCTATCTTTAAGATATGAGCAGGAGAAACTGATATGCACAGAGAAACTGTCCCTCAAAAATGAAAAACGCAAATGAATGAAGCGTGTGAATGAATCACCAGCAAGCCAACATCAAAGGCTAAACCAAAGGAAATTCCTTAAGCAGAGAGAAAAATGTTCCTGCATTGAAATAAGGAAATAATGCAGAAAGGAATAAATAAAATCATAAAAGATGTGGTTTGGAAAAAAATGGATATTAATAGTCAATTGACTCAACCTTATATAGTTAAGATATATGTGGAACTAATAGTATTACAATATAAACATAAAAGATGGAATCAAATCAAAAGTGTTCTGAAGTTCAACATTACAAGGTCATTACTGGTACATTTCTGGGACATAGTACCATGATAGTAAATTAAGGTATTTATCATCATGTCTAAGATAACCACTGAATAATAGTAAAAAATACAATAAATAAGTTAATATAATGGAAAGAAATAAAATTCAAACACTACTCAATATCAACACCAAATAAGATTATTACAGAACAACCATGACAATTTCCCCCATGAATAAAACTACAAAAATATTTAAAAGTAGCATCTTCAGCTATACACAAAAAGGTTAAAACATGTCTAGATGATGTCTTAATGTGGTGAGTATTGGCAGGGTGATTCTCACATCAAGAGGAAGAAAGAGGAGGGAGAAAACCTGGCAACTTAGCATATTTGGATAATACTTGTGATTTTTAAAAAACCAAGTTGGAAGGTAGAGATAAGATGAAAGTTCTTTAATCTTAACAAAAGTATCTACAAAAGTCCTCAAAAGAAATCATAGTTTATATGCTGAAATCTCATTCTGCATTTGGGAGTGGGATAAGCAATAATGTCAGCTATTACCACTTCCATTTAGGAGTGTATGAAGGAACCTCACAAGAAAGCTTAGAATTAAAAGGAAAAAAATAGACATCATTCTTTTCAGATGAGAAAACTGTATATGAGCAACCCCCTAAACTCTGCAGATGAACTAATAGAATCAATAAGTGTATGCAGCAAGTTTACTAAATTGGTACAAAAATATGCCACAAACTATGGTAAAATATACAAAATATACTGGTTACTGTAGAAAAATCAACTGTGGTGTGTAAATTTAAGACAAAATGAAATACACTAAATGTACATCAGAATCAGTATGATGGAACAAAAGTGAGTATGTAAAATGTTGGTCATGACATCAAGCAGTAAGTACTACTTGAGAATCGAAATTTATACAACTATTTTTTATTAAGTAACAACTGAATGTATAAGTCATGTGTTAGTACCACGTTCCCTCCTTCCCCACCCACATGCCACTGTGGACCCTCCTCGGTGTGATTGCTAGAATGCTCCACGGGGATTGAGTGCTATGTGTTGTTTGAGCAACAGTCAGTTATTGGGGAGGGGGCATTCCCTCTGGATACCCCCTACCAAGGCTCTTACCACCTTTCTGCCCCTCTTCCACAAATTTCCCTGAGCCATGGTGGGTGAGTTTTCAGTCTACTTTAGTTTTGAGCTCTCACCAGCTTCTAGATTTCTGTGAAGGAACATTTTGAGTATTCTTGGTGTCTGACTTCTTCACCCTGGAGTTGTCAGGTCTCCATGTGGAAGCAGCATGTTTGCTCATCTCTCCACTTCTTCTGGTTTCGACCGAGCCCTAGCTGATGTGCTGGGGTGATTCATCTCCTGGTCTTATTGGTAGAATTACATTGTGTTTGGTTCCTGCTGTCTTCTGAAAGATAAGAACAGATTCTCCAAGGGAGAGTGAGATCAGCATAGGTCCAATGGGATAAACATTATCAATTTGCCAAGATTATAATGAATGTGTTCTCTCTTTAGGCCCATGGTTTCATGGAAGTTTCCCATTGGAATCCAGATTCTTGGTCTCCATAGGAGTTTGGCTTGGATCCCAGTTCTAGCTATGGGTTCCTGGCCATTGAGCAGATCTCTTAGCCAATCAGAGAGCCCTTGATTATCCACTCAGGTTGAGTGCCACTATTGCACAGGTGTGTATGTCTTGTCATGCTAGTTCTGATGTATAGCAGTGTCCCCTGCTTTCTTGAATCATTGGTGACCTGTTTCCCCTGGCAGCTCATGTAGCACATTCCAGTACCATAGGGGCTAACCATCTGGGACTTCCAGATTCCAGTCAGGTCTCTTGTATTGTGAGTCAGCAGCCTGTGGTATTTTCAGAAATAGGGTCTTATCTTTTACCTTGGGCCGGTAATCATATGCTTTGACAGAAGCCTGTCTTGTTTTGAAGGCCTTGTAGGTCTCTTCAATCAACAGCGTAATGTGGGTTGTAACTATTTCTGGTACTGGGAGTTACAAACCAGAGCCAAATGTTTTAGGATTAGGCTTCATCCCACCCTCTTCAGGGCCCTTCTTACCAAACAATACCACTATATTCCTATGGAGGGTTATATATTTTAGACTACTGTCCAAGAGTAAGGGTTCTATGGTGCCAATTTATTTTGGATTCACTTTTGTGTATAACTCACCCCTTCCCATCCCCCCAATCCCTTCCATCCCTACTATCTGTCCCTCAAGTAGCTTGTCAGGTTTGCTTACAATTCGAGTTGATTCTGGTTAGGAACCACAGATGAGGGAGAATATGTGGCATCTGTCTCTGTGTTCTTGTGTGAGTTATACTAAGTATGATCTGTTTGAGGTCCATCCATTTTCCTGAAAATTTCATTATGTCATTTTTCCTTACTGCTGAATAGAATCCCATTGTATACCATAACTTGGATACCCATTCTTCCAGAAATGGGCATCTGGGTTGATTCCAGTTCTTAGCTATTGTGAATTGAGCAGCTATAAACATGGTTGAGAAAATGTCTCTGTATTCAAGAGAGGACTCTTTAGGTTAGATGCCCAGTAGAGGAATAGCTGGGTCAGTTGGTAGCTCTATGTTCATCTTTTTCAGAAGCCTCCACACTTATTTCCATGGTGGTTGTTCAAGTTTGCATTCTGACCAGTAGTAAATGAGGGTTCCTCTTTCCCCACAGCTGCACTAACACCTGTTGTTGTTAGATTTTTTTTTTAAATGATTGACATCCTAGCTGGAGTAAGGCAGAATCTCGTAGTTGTTTTAGTTTTAATTTCCCTGATGATTAAGGATGTTGAACATTTTCTTAAGTGAGTGTTGGCCATTTTTATTTCCTCTTTTGTGAATACCCTATTCAGTTCACTGTCCGTTTTTTGAGTTGTTTGGCTTCTTATTGCATAACTTTTTGAGTTCTTTGTAGAGTCTAGATAGTAAGCCCCTGTCTGTGGTGTAGCTGATGAAGGTTTCCCCCAATCTGTTGGTGGTCTGTTAGCTCTGTGTATGGTATTTTTGTCTGTATAAAAACTGTTTAGCTTGATGAGATTTTTTGTTGAGTGACTGTTGAATTTCCTGGGCTACTGGGGTAATGCTCAGGAAGTTTTTTCCCCACTCCTTTTTCTCATTCATTTTTACTCATTCATATTGTGGAGAGCTCCACCTATTTTTTCTTCTAGGTTTTTAAGGGTGACATGTATTATATTGAGGTATTTAATCCATTTGGAGTTGACTTTAGTGTATGGAGAAAGGATGGGTCTAGTTTCATTTTTTTTACATGTGTTTATCCAATTTGTCTGGCACCATTTGTTGAAGATTTTTTTTCCAGTGTATATTGTTGGCACTTTTGTCAAAGATCAAGTAGCTATAGTTACTTGAACTAAGGGCTGGGTTCAATTCTGTTCCATTGTTATATCTGTCTGGTTTTATGCCAGCATCATGCAGTTTTTGTTATTATGGCTTTGAAGTATAACTGTAGACCAGGTATGGTGATATCTCCCAAGTGTTGCTTTTGCTGAGGATATTTTTGGATATGTGAGGACTTCTGCCACTCCAAATGAATTTGTGATTACTTTTTCTATCTCTGCAAAGAATGATGTTGGGATTTTAGTGGTATTGTGTTGAATTTGTATATTGCTTTTGGTAGAGTTGCCATTTTCACAATTTTAATTCTACCTATCCAGGAACATGGAAGATCTTTTCATCTTACCATGTCTTCCTCAGTTTTTTTTTTCTTGATGGTTTTTATGTTTTCGTTATATAGGTCTCATCATATGATTTGAGACAGGTACCTTCTTTACCAAAGTGCTGGGCATCAAGAAGTTCTTGAGAACTACTATTTATCAGTTCCTGTGTTGTCACTTGGGATGAGGTAGGTGATACAAGGTTCCTTCCTCAAGAAGTTCCCACAAAAGAGTACATAGAAAATAACACTATATTCAGCCTAATACAATCTGAACTGAGAACAGAAGATAGGAAGCAATTCATTCTATTTATGCAATTAGAGAAGATGACAAGTGAAAATCAAAGATGCACAGCAATTTGACATGCCACGCAAAGGCTGCATCCAGAGACAATAGATCAGTTGGAAAAGAGAAAAGTAAAAATGAAGGTAGATCTTAGTAGTGGAAACAATATGAGTGGAAATAATGAAATCTGAAAGCTAGCTGCATATGGAAGACAAGATGGATTAGTAAAATCGAAACTAACACCAAAATGAATAAAACTCAATAAGGAAAGTACCAGTTTGTATGGCACATTTGAAAGCTAAGCAACACATAGTAAGGATGGCCTGATTTACTCATTCTAACCTTGTCATCATTATCTATCCATCAGCTACCAAAACAACAGTGGGTTATTTCTCTGTGGGTTCAAAAAGGCAGTACCAATGAGTTGTCACTAACCTCACTAACCTCATGTTAATAATAGGCTCCAAGAGAGGAGAGGACTGTGGTGGATGCAAAGGACCGAGTCCAGGTCTCTCATTATTTTGAATTGAAGAACTGTCTGGATTTAGAAGCAACTTGTGAGCTACACAGAAAGTGGCCATGTTTGGCCCCATGCTGTGGTAATTGCAGACGTGCTCTGAGCCCAAGGAAGGAAATGACCTGATCTGTTCCTCATTAAAAGCGAAGGGCCTCCCTAGTCACATGAAAAGCAGCATTCTGTCTGGCACATCTTAGCCATTGCTAAGTTTCAGGCCCATCAAATATTCAGATCAGTGATTTGTACTCACAAGACCTTGACTCCACCCAGAGCACCGGCCTGGAGCCAGAGAGCAATCTGACACATGATGGTGTGATTTAGTTAGCTTCAATAGAGCATTCCAGATGTGAAACCCAATCTCTTGCATTGTCTCACAGCGAGTATCCAGTGCCAAAGATTTCATCATGGGGACCTGGGGCTGAACATGGAGCTGGAGTGGAACGAAAGCTGCAGAGGGTAAGAAGGGAAGACAGAAAAACGGAGCCGTGATCAGAAACTTGATGTACTAGAGTCCTTCACCCACCATTTAAAGACATTTGTTTTTTGCCTTATAACATATCTAACTTGCCAAAGACCATGGGAATAAATCAGTAAATGTAATTTGATTCTGGCTTCCTAGGCTTCAAATTCTGGATGGAGTTCGAGCTGCTGTGTGAGTGTGATACATGCTATAATAGAGATGAATACAGTGTGCAATGAGAGAACGACAGCGATGATGAAACCTTCCCAGTTTGTAGGCCCCACAGGATTTGGTGCTGAAAGTATAAACAGGAAATTACCACCAGAGTATAACAGGCAAAGACCCTCAAGTATGAAAGTGTGTGACCCTATAGCTCTATCTTTGGTACTGCTGCAAACTATTTATCAGTATAAAAGCATTATCTATGCTAGTTTCTGATAAACTAGTGAAGGTTATGATATCCTTATTGTAAATAATATTTTACAATATATAATAATATAATATAATAATATCCATGTTCCTAGGGCCAGGACCAATGGCTACGTTGGAGCAATAATAGGTCATAGGCACAGGGAGCAAAGCTACAGATCAGGAATCCAAAAAAAAGTCCTTTATTCTTCCTTGGATGCTACCTCCTTCCAACCCCCTGTCCACGAGTCTGATACCTCTCCTTTGACACACATTAGTAAGAAATCTCAAGCATTTGATTGGTACAATTTGCTCTAGTTCTACACTCCAAGACATGAAGGTTGTGAATTGTTCCCATTCATCAGGTGTAAATTGATGGATTTCCAAATGTTAAACACTTAGAAACTCAATGTAAATACTTTATTTGTAAATTTAATTCTATTGCTTAATGAAACATTAAATTACAGGCATTTACCTGTAATTCCAGCACTTGAGACACTGAAACAAAAAGACTACTATGAGTTTAAGGACAGCCTGGACTCCACAGAAAGTTCTAGCCTGAATTACATGGTAAAGCCTTATCTAAAAAAAATTAATAATAAATTATTTACCTTGGCCATAACTTTCTGCCAATAGAGAGAGAAGCAGAATAGAGGGGGAAAGCCTATCCTATTGTTGCTAAGGAGAGCCAGGGTCCTCATAAAGGAATTCAAGAGGTGATGGAGAAGCAATTAGCAGAGACTTGGACTTCTAAAAGTCAGAGGTGCTTGCTAAGCATGAAAAACCATTGACTTGAGCTGAATTTTTTCCTTGCCATAGGATTGTTAGTTATATAAAAATTTGTATTGTTATCAAATTGATTCAATCCAGAAAATAAATGGCTAAAAGGGACGCATTCATAAAATGACTTTGTAGGCATCTGGAATTATTCTGTGCTATAAAGACCCTGGCATACCACAAAAGAAATGATGTAATTTGTCTCCACAATTTAAAGGAGGAAACCCTGATGAGCCACCCCAGACCTACCATGGAGGGTCCATATGGAACTCCACAGAGAGTGGTGGGATAGGCAAGAGACCTATAACCACAGCCAATCAGTCAACCCAGGATGAGCCCGTGAGACAGAAAGCAAAGATCTTCAACACAACCTAAAGCAGAAGTACAGAGGCCCCTAAGACCTCAACAATAAAGCAGCCTTAATACTCACCCACCATGACTCAGGGAACTGAGCAGAAGAGGGGGCAGAAAGATTGTAAGAGCCATGGTGGTGGAGAATATCCAGAGACATGGCCCCCCTCAGTAACAACATACATAGGGAGGTGGAACTGGGTTGACTCCTAGGCTATCCATAACCCCCTACCCCATGGACTGATCCAGTTTGCCCATGGAGGAGGATACTCAGCTGATGGGGGACAGGGAAGAGGGGAATTGGTAGAATTTGGAAATTGGGGAAACCAACACATTATTTTCTGATTCAGTGTATGTAAATATAGATAATACAGATATAATTTATTTAAAAAAATAAAGGGGGAAACCCTCAACAATACTTTCCAGGGCATTTAATAGCTGCAAGACCCACTATATTCTGCTTCAGATATGCTAGTGTAAAACAGGAAAAGGTATCTGATAAACTGTGACAGAAAGATCCTCCTGCAGGTGACATGGACCTGGGAGAGTTTCAAATTTACACTCCACCAAACACATTCTGGAGTTGTGAGGGAAAAGGCCTGATTCATTCAAAAGCCCAAGCCAATGATAAGTTAGCCTCTTTACCCTCCTATTTCAGGAATTTCTTGTGTAAAAGTGTGACTAAAATTCTCTTGGTTTTCTCTGAACTGAAGATGACAAAAATAGCCTTTATTTAACCAGCTACAAAGTAAGATAATGGCTTTTCTTAACCTCAAGGCAATTGCCTTGTGCTGGTCTGACACATGTACCTTCAAGGTCATTCCACAGTCTTTCAGAGCATTAATTTGTTTATTGCCATCTAACTTTTTTTTCCATGTTCCTGTAATCAGAAGGGAGTCCTGAGTGTGAGGGGTAAGGCCAGCAGAGTCATCTGAAGGTCCTGACCTGGGTGAAGCATGTCCTGGCCTGTAAACATGTCAGAATGACATTAGCCGTGTATTTACAAAGCATGCCCTGAGTGGGCCCATTATGCCTGGCCTAATGGAATTGCATTCCTCTAAGTGCTTTTTAAGTTGTATAGACAGCTCTGCCAATATCCCTGCAGGGTACTCAGATGCTTGCTGTAAATAGCCAAGTAGGCCTCCCAGCGGATCCTGGGTTGCTTTGGGATCCGCTGAGAGAGGCCTCGAGTGCAGTTTGTCTCCTCTCATCCCTGCCCATTTGTCTGAGCCTCTGTTACCCTTATTCATTCACCTTCCTAAGCTAAAGACCAGACAAATGTCACCCTTCCTCCAGGTGACTTCCATCAGTCGACTGTTGTCCACTCCCACTGGGCCAACCTCACAGGAGATTTTGAGGTGCTCCAACCCATAACCCTGTGAGTTGAGCCCTAGTACTTCACCATTTTACAGTGAGAAAACCAAGAAATAAGGAGATTAAATAATATGACCAATGTAACAGGGCTGGTGCATCAGTTTACTTTCTAATTGCTGGGACAAAACACCTGACCAGAAGCAACTTAGGGAAGGAAATGGTTTATTTCAGCTTACAGTTGCAGAGGGTATAGGGTATTGTGGCAGATGTAGGAAACTAGAAGTCTTATCATCATATTAGTAGGTAGTAGTGAAGAGAAAAATAAAGCAGCTAGGGGGTGGTCTGTAACACCTCAAAGTCCACCCCCCAGTGACACACTTCCTCCAACAGGCATCCATCTCATAATGACTCAATAACCTTCCCAAATAGCTGGAGACCAAGTGTTCAAATACATATTAACTAATGGGGGCACATTTTACATTTAAACTATCTCAGCCAGAAATGCTGCACAGTTGAAAAGCTAAGCAGGTTGCCCAAGATTACAGAGTTGATAAGTGGTAGAGTAAGAACCAGGTCTGTCTGCTGCCTAGATTACATTCTGCCTCTTTTGAAGTTCAATGACAACTGAGTTTTTTACCCCTCAGAGCACCATAACTCAAGGATCATTAGAAGCATATCATTTTCACTTACAAATGAGGCTTTAACTAGCTGATTGTGGGAGTTTGAAGGTAAAATGTCCCCCATAGCCTCAAGTGTGTGTGATTAAACTTCCTGCTTGGTCTGTAGCTGGTGGAAGGAAATCTAGGGAGGTGAATTCTTGGTGGAGGAAATGGGAACCTTAAAATTAACTAGTGTAGACTACTGGGTGTTGTTACAAGCTAGCTCTCTCAGACTAGTTCTTACCTTGTTTTCCCCACAGTGATGAAGCTTCCCCTCAAAATAAGTCTAAAATAAACATCTTCCTAACTGCTTCAGGTCAGGTAGGTAATTCATCAATGACTCAGTTTACAATTCTGATCTCAGACCTCTTTTGTGCACTCCCTTCAACAAACCCTCCTCTGATCACATTTAAGTAAAAAGATCTAATGACATTAAAAGTTTAATTGGGGTGTGGTGTGAATCTAAACCAGCAGCAATCAAATGCGATTATGAAGGAATCATAGCTCATTAAAAATAAAATTATCTTCATCATCTATTTGTTTTTTTCTTAGCTATTAAAATTTCACAAAATTATTTGTGCTGAACATCTTCCCTTTTTTGTGACAAGCTAATTATCTGAGATCCTCTACCTTCATTAAAATCAGCAGGAGCTCCAGCAAGTGATAATGGACTCAATTTTTCCTAAATTGTTTATGTGTATGCATATGTGTATTCATATATCCACAATGTGACATATGCATAGTATTTTAAAACTACATATGTATACATATAAATATAAGTTGGTTCATATTTTCAAACACAAATATCTTTAAATTTAGGCATAAAATGGCTTAACAACAGAACTAATGATATAAGTGTTCTGGAAATACTCTCAGTAATTATTTGTTGAATGAATGTTTTGCTAAGCATCAGTGCTGGTTAAAAAATGGAATTATAATTTGTTAAATTCTAACTTTTTTAGTCACTAGATTTTTTTTAGCTATCATTGATAATATATTTGTTGTAATGTATATGAAATTTCCCAAATCCTTACTATATGCCAGACAAAAATCATGCCTCAAAACACTTGGAGGAGAGAATGATTTATAGAAAGAAATGTACAGACTTTCTCGAAAACTTCCCTAAGCTTTAAAAAAAAAATAAATCACAGCACATTCAAGAAGAAAAAGAGGAAGATAGCTCACTTTACCAATATAAAATAAAATAGACCAATGGATTTGGTTCCACTATATCAGTGGTAAAATTGGAGAAAAAGAGAATTTTATCCTTTACCATCCTCAGACATAGCCTATGAATGAAGAGTTAGAACTGTATATTATATCAGATTCTAATATCCTTCTAATTCCTAGTAGTAAATACATGCACGTGTATATATATATGTATATATATATATATATATGTAGGAATATATATATAAGGTTTTCTGGTATATATATATATAATGTTTTCTGATTATCTTTCTTTTAAATTCTATACAGAACCTCAATTTCACTGTGAAAAGTGCTATGAGAACCCAAATTCCATAGCCTCCAGAAAAACTCAGCATTTGACTCTAGATCTCAGGTCAGTATTGGCATATGCTACTGTTGAACTTGAACAGAAAAAAAGGAAAGATCGTTTATATCCCAGTCCGATACCCACAAACCACACATGTTTGCCTAATGTCAATTCACAGCACAAGAACTACTATTATGCAACCAGAGAAGCCCTGTTTATTAATGAAGGCTTTTATTGCTGTTTTCTCATGTGGCAGGTCAATAAAAAGGGCAGCATAAAAATAAATTAGCTGAGGATATGAGGTCTTCCTTTTAGAATGATAGTCCTCAAAAGGTTTATTGTCTGCTACGCAGACCAGGATAGCTGGGGTCTCTTCACACTGTGGGAACCATTTCTGTCCTATAGGGAAATACTTCACAGGCCCTGAAAATCTAAAACCAGCCCTTGGTAGAGTAAAAAAAGCATTTGCCTAGGCAAGGCTTAAAACAAGTAGTGAGAAACAAAACACCAAAATGGAACTTGCCCGATGAACTTTCCCCTCAGGACTGCCTTCATTGTGTCCCATAAGTTCTGATATGATGTGTTATCATCATCATTTAATGCTAGGAAATTCTGAATTTCCTGTTTTATTTCTTGGATGACCCAATCATTTTCTAGGAGCTAATTATTCAGGCGCCAATACTTTGTGTATTTTCTGGATCCTGTTCCACTGTTAACTTCTACCTTTAATGCACTATGGTCTGATATGATGCAAGGAACTACATCAATCTTCCTGAATTTGTTTAGGAAGGATTTGTGACATAAGATGTGATCAATTTTAGAAAAATCCCATGCGCTGCTGAGAAGAATGTATCATCTGTGTCTTTGGGGTAGAACGTTCTGTGCATATCTGTTATCCCCAGTTGGTCAATGGTGTCATTAAGCTCCATTATGTCCCTGCTGATCTTCTGTTTGGTTGATCTGTCTAGAGCTGATAGAGGTGTATTAAAGTCACCTACATCATGCAGCAAAACTCTAATCATCTTGGTGCCTTGAGGATCCGCACGTGGAAGAACACCTTTGAGCAGTTACAGGTACACATTTCTCAGTGCACTTTGGAAGTGTGCGCTGGATGATGCTGACTCATTGGCATGCTGTCCACAAAGTGCCTTTATTCATGCTTCCTTCCATACTGAGCACTGCAGAGAATATCAAGGCACGGAAGACACCCATCACTTGTCCTGTTAGGTCCTTATGAAACGTCTCTTTATCCTTAGGAATGTATTTTCACGACTCAACCATGTCAAATGTCTCGTTCCTTGAGCCTCCGTGTCACATTGGCCCTGCGTGATGTTCACCTTTTATGACTTCACCCAAGTCCTCTTGTCTTTGTCCACATGTGGTCAGGTGTAGTTTTCTGATCACCCACAAAGTGCACTCACGTTCACCAGGCCCAGGTGACACACACCAGGTCCTGTTCATCAGAAGGCTTTGGCTTGAGAATTAGGAAGAACCCAGGGGGAGTAAACCACATGAAGCATCATGTGAAGGATCCCAGTGCTGGGAAGGAAAAGTGAGAGCCAGTTGCTTGTTTTGAATTGTAATTCAGTGGTGCTCTAGGGTGAGCTGCAACTTGAACTTTGAACCAGTTATATGAGAACTTGAACCAATTATATGAGACAGTAGACTTCGCTCTCTTTTTTCCCTTTTTGCCTGAGTCTATTTGTAGCTGAAACTAAAAGAAGTCTATTGAAAGTGTGTTGTATTTTTTTTTGTTTGCACATTTGTAAGACAGAGCACCAAAAAGTGCTCCTTTTAGCCTTAGTCCAATACAAAGCACATTTTAATTACTAGAACATGTACAGCCTCATTGATTCCCCAGGCAGCTCAATTCCATTTGATACTAAATCTATGAAATGGGCATAAACTTGTGATGCCCATGATACATGTACTTGGTGGCTTTAAAAGTCTTGTGATGACCAAGTCAAGTGTTGATTCTGAATTTTCCTAAAATCCTCCTAAAGCTCATTATATTCGTTACAGTACCTGGTTGTCAAGACCTCAGCATCCAGATTGAGAGGTTTTTAAGCAAAAGATCAGATGTGGGGACTAGGGGCTGCAGCCCAGGGGTAGAACATTTGTCTGCTGTATCACACACAGCGAAACATCATCCTTCTCCTTCAAACTCACTCAATATTTTATATTTAATGGTCAAAGCTAAATCTTTGAACCCCCCCCCCAAAGAGTTAGAATTTTCTTTAAAATTCTGCCATGTAGTCACTTCTTTCCATAGGTGGAACATTAGCATAAATCTCCATGAATTTCTCTGGATGATTTGTCATGGGATATTGCTCAGTAGAATAATATGAATCCTCCAACTTCTAGGACAATTCACCATACATATAAGCCCATTTCTATAATTATGAAGCAAGAAGTTACTAAATATATATGGTCTGGAGGAATGTACCTACCATAGGTCACCACTGAGATAACCACATGACCACCTTGATCAAACACAAAATCCAAGCTGGGTGTGGTGACACAAACCTTTAATCTCAACACTCTGAAGGGTGAGGTAGGAGCACCATGAGTTCAAAGCCAGCCTGGGCTACTAGGTGAGCTCTAGATGAGCCTAGGACAGAATGAGACCCTGTTTCAAAACAACAAAATCCAGCAGAAATGCATAGCTGACAAAATTACTGAGAAAATGTGTGGTCAGCCTCAAACAGGATATCTAGTCATACCTTCCAAGGCTTAAGGAAACTCACAGATAAGGAGGCAGAAAGAATATAAGAGCAGGAGAATGAGGAGAAGGTTCAGACAGAGGCTGTCTTCTGGATGTGACACAGCCATTACACTTGTAAATACACAGCAGCTATGGTTTCCTGCACAAGATTGAGCCTGTCAATACCTCACCATTGATGAGTGAACAATACATGAGACCCCACACTCCCAGAGTAGCTAATTGCAGCTAATGATTGCTGGAAGAGGCAGAATCAAGTTCATCATTGGTGTAGCCACTGACAAGTTGCTCATTCCATCGTAAATAACCTTCCACTCATGATCATGCCATCAATCCTAATTTAACTAATTGGTTTTATTACAAAAATTTTATTTATTTGAGACAGAGAGAGGCAGAGAAAGAGAGAGAGAGAGAGAGAGAGAGAGAGAGAGAGAGAGGAGAAAGTATGTGTGTGCCAGGGCCTCCTGCCACTGTACAGGAACTCCAGACACATGTGCCACTTTGTGCATCTAGCTTTATGTGGGTACTGAACAATCAAACCCAGGACATTGGGTTTTGCAAACAAGTGCCTTTAACCACTGAGCCATCTCTCCATCCCAACTCAATGGTGTTTATTTTTAAGGCATGAAAATAAGATGAGAAGAAAGGTGGGGGATGGGTTAAGAGAGGGTAAATTGGGAAATAAGATCAAAATACATTGTATACATGTATGACAATGCCAAAATGAAAAAAATAAATATATTTTAAAATATTTATTTAAAATCCACTAGGCATTCTGCACTGTGCGTGCAGTGTTTTTTGGCCTCACTGAGGACCACTGACTCCTTCAGGAATTATCCTCCACTCAGAACTGCATTCCCAAGAACTGAGGCTGCATCAGTGAAAAAGTTAGTCAACATCCCAGAATTCACAGAACTCCTATTCCAACAAAGGTGACAGACAGTATGATTAATATTCTTTCAGAGAGTGTAAATGTTGAGTGAAATAAACCAGGGCGATGTGAAAGAACATTCCATTAGGTGATCAGTTTTGAACCGTGACCTGCTAAGGCTCCCACCTGAAAAATTCTGCATGTGTGAGTGAGTCCTTAGCTCTTCTTTCTCTGATTCTCATGTCAAAAGACCTCACTTTAGAGTGAGGGGTGCAGGGCAATGTCGATTTCACCGGAAATTGCTTACTCCTGTTTATTCTTCCTACAGCTTCCTTCCACTAGATAAACTTTTTCCTGCCTATGGAGAGCTCTCAGGGGCAATTGTGTCCCTTTCTGGGATACACTCTACTGAACACTTGTTACTCTGATAGTGACCCTGTGCTCATCCCTTCCACATTTGAGGGATCGGTTTAACTGCTAGCATCCACAATCAAAAGACAAGAGAGAGACTAAACTGAGCAAAAGAAAACAGACCAAAGCTTCCTCGTGTATATAACTGGCAGCGTGCAGCCCGGATGAGGCTAGTGGATAACTAAACTGGTGCAGAAGATATGGCTGGCTGACTGGGTCTCTTCAGATATGACTGACAATCTGGAGCATTAGTGCCCTCTCCTGGTCGAGCTGTGAAGCATCCTCAAACAAGGGACTCAGTGTTGAGTGTGGACAGCAGCAGGGCACCCTCCTTCTCCACAGATGAGGAACACCCTGGTGTGCTGGCCACTTGAGCTGGCTCTGTCCTCGCGAGCTCCCTTGCAAAAGAAGACTTCCCCCACCAGATGTTTCACTCCTGAAATCGCTGTCTTGAAGGATCATTTCTCCCAATCAAACATAAATCTGACATTGAGTCATTTAACCAAGTAATATGAATGAATTCATGTGTTCTCTCTTAATAGGGTACTTTGACCTCAGGCAAAAGGAAGAATTTAGGGGCACTGAGCTCCTTCGATTATTGAAAATGTTTCCTGACAAGAGCCATCCCTAGAGACAAACAACTTACTAGATGCGTATGTATGATCTTAATGATCCTTCATATGACTCAAAATGTAGAAGCTCAGAAATTAAGATTTTGGTAGGTAACCCAAGTTCAAAAACGTATCTCCTTCTGTACTCTATTTTGATAGCAAGATAGATGTTATAACAGAAAACCTGGGGAAATGGGGTGACTGTCTCAATGCCTATGATATGAAAATATAAAATGGGGAGGAAAATGTAGGAAAACACTACTACTTCTGGACTTCAATCTACTTAGGCTTCTATTTAACAAAAGACATCTATGTAAGAATCATGTTTTTTAAGTGAAAGTCCAAAGATGGATTTTTCTTAATAAACATATTTACTAATGACATTATTATTTTTCTCAAAACTCAGATTATTTCCTGGCTCTATCATGGAACAGACATCCAACTCAGTAACACGGCAGTGAATGCCTTTCATGCAATCTTGAAAAATGAGGCTACAGGAAGCCAGTATCTACCCATAAAAAAATTACTGAAGTTGCTGGCCATCCAGAGCCCACTCAAGCCACATGTGACTGTTAAAACTATCAACATTATCTTCATTATTGGAGGCCTCGCAAGAGGAGGCTTTTAATGGGTTTATGTAGGACAGAGTATTCTTAACATCAGGATAAGAGCGCACACTAGGAGAGTCTCCCATGGAACCCGAAAGGTGTGCTTTTCTCTGGGATGAATGACACTATGAGAATTCAATGAACAATGATTTCCATAAACATGCTGGTTGTTTGGCAGGGGAAGCTTGCTTGGAAATGTCCCAGAAGCTACAGAATAAGACAATGAGAACTGAAAAGTAGCTGGGTTTGCTGGTGCAGATTTGGAATCCCAGTTACTGGGAAGGCTAAAGCAGGAGGATCACAAACAAGTTCAAGGACAGTTTGGTCAAATTACTGAGTATTTGTCTCAAAACAAAAAGTAAAAAGAGGGCTAGGGATGTCGTTTGGGAGTACAGCACTTGCTTAACATATACAAAGTCATAGTTTAAACCCATACTAGCATGAGAGAGGAAGAGAGAAAGAGAGAGAATGTGTGTGTGAGTCAGAGAGAGAGATAGAATAGCAGGAAATCTGTCACTTATAGGCTAAAAACTAAAAGATATATCTTTTGTTCAAGGGCCTTATTTTGTGTGACAATATTTTCTTTCAAAAACTACTATGAGCCTTGGTAACAGTTCTGTCAAGATAAAAATGACTAGGAACTAAAGGGGCTGAGTTCCCCAAGTAGCCTATCTAGTTAGCACCCAAATGCCAGCCCTATTTTCACTCCAGCAGATCAGCTAGACTCTAGCCAAACCTCATGGACTTTGCCAATTGCTGCTCTCTGAGTAAAACTACCTCTTGCGTGCTTTGTCATGGGCATTATAATGTGTAGACTGAAATGAAACTCCTTCCTGGGCTCTGGTATCCTAACTATCCCACAGTTCTCATAGTTTGGAGGCCAGTGTAGAAATGCAGCCATCACTTCATGCCCTTTGGCCAAGCATCCCAAATCAAGTTGTAGCTGAGCCTTGATTGGCACCAACATTTCACAGGTAAGTTATGCTAGTGGTTTTTCCATGAAAGAAGAGGAAAAAAGAAACCAGACTCACAGGAGCCTGAGTTTCACCCTAATAAATCAATTTGTGTGAAAGGCCCACCCTGAGGACCAAAGCCTCTTAGTCAGATTTTCTCCTTTTCACAGTAAGCTCAAGAGAGGCAATTACATTCCAGAGGAATGGTCTGCTTCACTTCGTGAAGAAGAAGGCAACAGAGAACGTATAAGTCACTTCTCTGGATATTGGAAATAAAACAGATAAAATTCCTTTCCACTGGCATTTATATTACCAGTAACTATTCATTTAGGTTCTAAAACTGTAGGCTGTAATGGCACAACTGATAATACTATTGTTCTTGGATTTTGCTTTAAAATAAATCTAAGTTTAGACCATGTTGCAATTATGAATTTCATTTCTGACTTGAAGTTGGAAACCCTTTTGGTATATAGACCTTATTAAAAGAGGTCTTCTGAAGAGATGGCAGAAAAATGCACATGGAAAGCCTTCACTGGCCCTGCCTTCTACTGACCAGCCATGTCGGATCTCTCTTCTTTCTTCGTCTTCTCCTAGCCACCCACCACTTCTTTAGGATCAATAAGTAAAAAAAATTAAAAAAGAAGAACATGTATCTGTTATGGGCTCTGAATTAAATATATGGAGAAAATAATTGTGGGAAAGGAGGTCTTTTTTATTGGTCTTACCTCTACCCAGTAGGATTGGGTTAACAGAGACTTGGATTTGGCATTCTAGACTATTTTTTAAAAGGAAGTATATATTCCAACACAAATTTGCAATCTCAACAAAAAGCTCTCATCTCTCCCAGCTGCTGCCAAATGCCAGAGGGTTCCATGGTTGGTGATTATCATCTCTCCATGCAGACATGTTGACATCTGTGAATATGTTGACCTTGAAGATTGCACTGAGTCATTCCTAACAGATGTTCTTTTGCACAGTTCTGACCTCTCCTGAGGTCTGGTTTTTGTCTTCATCACTATATTAAGGTGGTGATAACCTTCCTAAAATCATTTAAAAAATGTTCTGATAAGACTTATCGATCCCAGACTTAAAACTAAGCAGATGACCTAAGAGTATTATGGTAAACTTTTAACCCACTTCCCAAGACATATGTCCACTGAGACAGAAACAAAAGGACATGTTTTCCATCTCATAAAAGACCTCTGATTTGTTTTTAAGTTAATAATTACTGCTTTAAAAGTAATACAACCTACTCTGTCCACTTTGCATTTATTTATGCTGCTCCAGGCCAAAAAAAAAAAAAAGCAAGATCACTAGAGTCAGAAAAGCAGTGAACCTTTCTCCCTCTGAAAATCTTGAACTATAAATGTTTGAAAGATAATAATGGGATACGAAAATAATGATTAAAAATCTTCTTTCTTACAAATAGTTATACACACTTAAAGAGATGTTCAACATCTTTAGTCATCAGAGATATGCGAATCAAAACATTTCTGGGATTTCATCTCACTCCAGTAAGGATGGCATACATCAAAAAAATCAAATGACAAATGCTGGCAAGGCTGTGGGGAAAGAGGAACTTTGACCCACTGCTGGTGGGATTGCAAAGTTGTACAACCACAAACTGATACAATGCAACAGCTATACTGTAGTTAATGGTGAATCCATCAAGGCTTCCGAGTAAAGTATCATCAATGATGACAACAACAACAAAGTGTGTCTTTCCCTCATTTCAAACACTCACCGAGATATTTACCGATAACACATTTTGGTTCCTAACTTCATTTCAATTTACATCACACCTATCCCTCAAGGATATGTATTGAACTGTGTCCCTGTC